>JAGFNQ010003966.1:70094-96003 GCA_024364735.1 Boesenbergia rotunda | reverse complement strand
TAGAAAATCATAATAGATACAAGATATGTTTGGATTTAAAGCCTCAACCATTGATGCCTGAATAATTATAATACACACACACACACACACATTCTTAAAATACCTAAGCTTTCACTTTGCTTTGTTACATATTAAAGCCATGCAACCACTTTAATAAGGTATGGATGCCCATCTGTATAAGTATAACTAGAGCAATAGAAACCTAAGACATGCATAGGGATGGGTAGGTACCCTACCTGTTGTCATCCCTAACATGTATGTGAAGTGCATAATCATTAATCATGAGAAGACCCCCTTTGGTTACAAGGCAAAATGTCAATGTTTAACAATTGCAAACCTCGTTTGGCAGGAGATTGATGTGATCACTTACCCTTCTATGTGTAGGACCGGTGCCGACGATAAAGGGGGGAGGTGTGAATATCGATCGTTAAAAATCTTCACGCTAAATCGTACGCTTTTCGGTTCGTTCTAAACAGAGCGTTAGTAGCAGCGAAAAAACAATAGAAATAACGAACAGAATAAACAACAAATTGCACACGGGATTTACTTGGTTCTCAACCCCCTAGGGTCAGTACATCCAAGGCCTAAGCACGGGAACGCCCGTCTACTATTGGTCTCTTTTCCGGACTTTCCGGAGGCGGAGAAACCCGTCTTACAGTGCAATAGTTACAATAAAAAATATAGGAAATTAAGTGCTGAATAATAAAAGCAAACCAAGACAATTAAGGTCGAAGACTCGGCCGATCTGGACCTCCGAAGTGCCGCGCACTTCCTCCTGGAGCCTCTCGGTCGTAGAGTCTCGTCTTTAGCGCTTTGTCGTCAGTCAGAAAGCTCAGAACGGATCTTGGAAGTTGTGTGTTGAGCCTTGGGGTCGAAGCCCCTTTTATAGGTTTCATTGGGGCGCCTGTGTTCACCGGGGCGCCCCAAAGGGCTTGGTCAAACCTTATCTCCGCGCCGAACTCGTCGCAGCTGATAGAACGTTTGACCAGGGCGCCCTGGACCTCCCAGGCGCCTGAATGAAAGTTTATCTCTACTTTGAACTCGCAGCAGCAAATACAGCTTTCAACTTGGGCGCCTGTATCATCCCGGGCGCCTGAATGGAAGCCTGTTCTGCCTTCCTTCACTGAACTCTTTTCTCTTCTTTGACCTAGGCGCCCTCATTGATGGGGGCGCCTGGATCCTTTTGGGCGGCCCCATCAATGGGGGCGCCTAACTTGGCTGGGTTCCAACCCTATTGTGTGTTGTTTGCCTGCTTTGTCTTCCATTCTAGGTACCTGCAAGACACAAAAATACAAAGCAAATATACACACATTCTTAACCTTAAGGACTTGGTTCTGACTTCGAATTTCCACGAAACCCTAGGTCGAACCAACGCAAGTTCCCACCCCCGAGAACGTGCCTTTCACCTACTCCTCTCAGGAGACGATTGCCACCCAATCCATTCGGGTGGACTTTTGCTTAGCCTTCGATACTCTCGGATCTCGAGACGTCCGAACCCCGACCCGTCTCTACTTCTGTCCTTAGTCATCGCTCAGCTAAGTTGCTCAGTCCCTCGGACCAAGACTTCGTGCCCAAACCCTAGGTCCAGGACTTCGATGCCCAACCCTCGGCCAGGTCTTTGTGCCTAATTCCTCGAACCAGGTCTTCAATGCCCAACCCTCGGCCAGGACTTCTTGCCGAGTCCTCGACCAGGACTTAGTGCCCAACTTCCGATCAGGTCTTCGGTGCCCAACCCTTTGCCAGGACTTAGTGCCCAATCCATGATCAGGACTGAGTGCCCAATTCTTCGAACCAAAACTTATTGCCTAGGTTTACTAAGACTTTCTTTTACTTTGGTACTCTTCCTTTGCTCACCCTTCCCTTGTTCAATGTATCACTGACTTAAGTATATTGTCAAACATTAAAACACTTAGAGAAGGACATCACTGATGCAACTTGCACCAACAATATGCTCTGATTAAAAGCAAATGTATAGTAAGATGAATATCCGGTATAGTTGCATGGTTAGAAATTAGTCATTCAATAGTTCATTAAATTATCAATTTGACATGAAAAATACCACGATGTAGAAACATTTTTCTGACGTTGGGCATACTTGAGATCCCATTTCAGCATATGTAAAGTCAAATTTGAGAAAAAATAAACTTTTTCCTATATAAATGAGCTTTTTTGCTCATTGTGTGAAAGGTGTACCCTACTGCAATAACCACATCTTTCAGAATGTACCATGAGTCATGATAACAAATCAGATTACTTGAATGACTCGCCCTTAACACAGTATATATTTAACCTAAAAAAATACGAACTCGCATCAGAAAGCTCATTCATAAATCCAAGTTGGTCATGGGATTCTTAGCTGACTGAGAATATGTGCATGTAAGTTTATTGTACCTCTTAAATGTTTCAGATGAAGAATGTGGTAAATTGGCAACAAAGACAAACTTAAAAAGAAAACAATTATGGCCTGTTCTTATGATGACTGTAGAATTGATCGAGGAAGTTTCTACTAGGGAAACCATAGTGAAAACCCAAAATTTATTAGCGATTGTGAATTTCTGCCACTTTAAATTAATGAAAAACTGTCCTTCCGTAAGCTCATGAAATTTTCCATCAAATCAAAATCTTTTCATAGCTTGAAAAATATAAACTCTTTAATTTTTTAAAGACCTATGATTTCCCGTAGCAATACATATCAAACAAAAACAACACAAAATCCCCAAAATATTTCTGGAGAAAAAAGCTACTACTACTTTCATGTAATAGTTTTCCAGAGCAAGACAAACCGTTGGTTATTTTGTAGCAAAAGGATCGATACCTTTTTTTCCCACGAATGGCAAGCAACATGGTTTGGAAAGAATAGATCGCAATCAATCGAAACCCCAAATTCAAAACACAACAAAATCTCGCATACTAACTAATTTCGAATGATATAGGAATCCACTAGCAGCAATTAATTGCAAACCCAAGCAATTTATCAAAAATATAATAATCTCGCAATTAACCAACTGAGAGATCCGAACCACATGTCAACTATTGTGATAAAAAAAACATCAAAAGGCCCGCAAAGGCCGTAAAAAACGAAGACCGGTCAAGCACGCCAAGCAACTTGCATGAAAGCAAATTTAAGCAAACTATATGCAGAAACGCAATGAGAAGAGGTGATCAAACCTCAGGCAAGAGCGCTTCTTCCAAAGAAGCGCTCTGCTCGTCTTGCAAGGATCCCATCGGTCGATTTCGCACAGAACAGATTCCGGATCCCTTTCTCACAGCCCACTCAAGCCCCGCCAGAGATTAAAAGGGCAAGACCCGCTTCCGTCTCCTTTAAGAAACAAAAAAAAAAGGGACCAAATTATCGACCCACGTCATCCTCCTCTTCGAGCATTGCTGGGTCCCCACCGTTACTTCCCTGTTGCGCATTAGTTGGGTCGATCCAGTTGACGTTCGTTTTGAACGGGCTCCATATATTCCGTCCTAATTGAACTTCGCTGTCGTGTTGGATGAAACACCTTCAATCTTGGGTGCGTTCGCTCCATAAACGGCGAAGGCAGACAGTGCAGCTGCCTCGTGCGTTATTCCCGTGAAAGGGGCCTTATTCACCGTAAGATCATCATATAGTAAATCCTATCCGTTGACTCGACAATCGGTCAAGATTAGATAGGACCAAATCGTTCGGAGAAAAACACCCTTGCATGTTTCTTCCGACCGATATAGGATCTTGAGCCAACACAAATTGAGCTTAATATATTTTTTAAATAATTAAAACAAATATCTGAAATATTGTCATGGCATTTAAATCAAAAAAATTTTGGAAAAAGGCTTTTCAACTCAAGTATTTCTTTAATCTCTTACGGCCATTACTTAATATAAAACGGTGGATGTTCTCCACACGCATGAGAGAAGACTAATTTTGCCCTGGCAATGATGGATTGATGGGGCATTACCGGCGCCACAACTTAGTTAAAAAGGAGATAAATCATTAAAAAATAAAATAAAAATTGCCGAGCAGCCTCCTGGGCGAAGGGATCGTCTGGACGTCACCTGAGTATCGATTCAGCTGTCCGTGGGGGCGTGAAAAAAATTCGAATCTCAACAACCGCACTGCACGCGGGAAAATTTTCTTTATCACTCCGTCCATGGTTTATCTCCTATTTGACTTGATCCGAGCTAAGCCAAGGGGAGGCGGTCGATGGATCGGGCTGCTGCAACAACGGCATTGCTGATTTTGTGTTTCGGGATTGGTGGGCTCACGTCGGAGGCATCTTATCACCGCTCCAAGAAAGTGGATCCCATCCCTCTCTACACCAAGGTCGGTCCTTTCCATAACCCTAGATAAGGTCTTAATCTCCGGCGGAGTAAATTCTGTTCTGATTGACACTTCCTTTCTCCCATCTGTCTCCAGGAGGGCGAAGTCGCCAAGAATAACCTGCTGATTTCTTCTTTGGCACGAAATATGTCAAATGCAATTTTAAAAGGTACATCTGATTCCACCTCCACGCGATACTTGGGAAATCAAAAGCTAATGAAAGTTGAGATCAAATCTAGGGTAATCAGAAGCTAAACAAAAGATAATGTAATTGAAGAGAGGCGACTGTGGCTTCAACTGTTGCAATTGAAGGAAACCATTGACAGAGCCAATATCAGATTCCATGTTTCAGGAATAACTTTAAGTGACAGCTTTTGGACTTCAAGTAGTCTTCTTGCTTTTGTACCTGGTTGCACAGGTGACATAAACCAGAAGGTTCAAAAAACTCAGACCGGCAAGAAGCCAGAAGTAATAATCTAGGTGCCCCTCGTTCAAGTTGTCAGGAATCCATCCAATCTGCCCTCCTTGAGTTGTTATCGATGCCACTACGGTCACAATGAAGGAACTCAAGTAGTTTCCGAGTGCAATTGTGAGAAGCCATAGTGCATTGCATAGACTTCTCATTGCATCGGGAGATTGATCGTAGAAAAATTCAAGTGACCCAATGAATGTGAATACTTCGGCTGCTCCAACTAAAAAATACTGTGGCATCTGCCACAAAATGCTCAAGGGAACAGCCTCAGTCTTGGCGATGTCCAGTCGCCAGATCTCAACTACTGCAGCTGCTGCCATAGCTAGTATGGATACAAACAGGCCTATGCCCATCCTTTGCAATTCTGAAAAGCCTCTCTCTTTGCCCGTGAATCTCCTCGCCACTGGAACAAGAATGCTGTCATAGACTGGCACCCATATGATCACACTGATAACGTCAAATGTTGAAAGAGATGCAGGTGGAATGGTGAAGGAGCCTATTTTTGTGTCCATAGCCATTCCTTGCTCAACAAACATTGTAGATATCTGTGCGTAGACAGCAGAGAAAACTATGATAGTTGCCCAGACAGGGAACATCCTGACCAGAATCTTCAATTCTTCCACTTGAGTGACAGTACACAGTCTCCATGGGTTTGAAAAGCTTTCAGTCGTATCAGTTTCTGTCACAGTAGCAGCTTTGTCGAGAAATCTGTAGAACAAAACAGTTGCTAATCAAAAACCCAAAGTCATGTCCATAATAGATTGAGCTATGTGAAAATAAGCACAGGCTAACTGCAGAAAAAGCTATTTTCTTGAAGTATCTCTCCAAATGCAGAGATGGTGCTAGTATAATCCTTTAGGCACTTAAAAGAAATTATTAAAACTGAGACTGAATAAGCCATCTCTCTAAGATAAGCATTTGGAAGCAAATATATTTTCCCCAAACTTACTGAACTGTTCTACAACTTGAAATTTCTGACCAAAAAATATCCTTATGCAGAGAAGCGCTTACACATGTACACAAAATTCAGTGCACGATCCTTGTGATATATGCAACTTTAATTGACTTTTTTATGTGATCTTTTTAGTCAGAATGCAAATGTAATAACAATCCAATCACAATTATACAAGAGATCCACTAAAGAAAACTCATAATAAAAAAGCAAGAGATCTGCATCAAGCTTCTTCAATTATTCGCTAAGTTCTTCACAGAGATAATTTAAGAAAGATACAATAGGGCTTCAAAGTCAATGTTGTTTAAAAGATAAGAGTTTTACCTGAGTTCATCTGTGTGTTCTATTTTTCGACTTCCTTTAATTGCAGAAGACTTCTCAGGCACTTCATATAGGAGAGAACAGTCACGAGGCGTATGCACTTTCCATTTGCGAAATGAGGAAACAATCACCTGGCATATCCTTACAATAGGGCTTCCTCCAGGTTTTTGAAATCTACATAGTGGGGTGCCAAAGAAAAAACTCAGTATTGCTAATACCATAAATATTGTAGGGATTGCGAAGCCCAAGCCCCATCCATAATTGTCTTGTACCCAAACTAAAAGGCTGCTAGATATTAGAGCACCAATATAAATAGAGAAGAAAAACCAATTAAAAAAAGAACCTTTCTTCACTCGCTCTCTTGGATCAGTGTCATCAAACTGGTCAGCACCAAATGAAGAAACACAAGGTTTAATCCCACCAGTCCCTAGTGAAATCAGGTAGAGTCCACTGAAAAAGATAGCATATTGAAATGCACTTGCTTCTGGGCAAAATGATCCTATACAGGCTGGAAGCTTAAATGCAGGAACTGAAGCTGAAAGGGTCAATGTAGCCATTCCCTATGAGTAATAAACAACACTAATCATCTTAACAAAAGGAAAATAGATCTTATCATCCTAAATGGAGCTGGACGACAAGGACAAGATAATGATGCACCGAGTCATACTTACAATGACGTATACTGTTGAAAATACTATAATTGTCCAATATCTGCCCCAATATGCATCCGCTAAAATTGCTCCGATAAGTGGAGTAATATAGCAGGTACCTTGCCATGTCGTGACAGTTCTTGCAGCTGAAGCATTTCCCTGATGCAGCTGGTTCTTCAAGTAAGTGACAAGATTTGTAGATATTCCATAGTACACTAAACGCTCACAGCACTCATTCCCTATTATTTGTAATTTTTAAAAGTAGAAATTTAAGCTGATTAAATATAGGAAATAAAAGAGAGTTTGAAAATGTACATACCAAGAATGAAGGGGCATGCTCTCCAGTTGCCTGTGGAATCCTTTAAAATAGGGTTTCCATGAATGCCGACAGATCCATCTCCAGTATATGGCCCTTTATTTTCATTCTTCAAAAGCGCCAATTTGAAAATAATAAATGAAGGAAATCTAAGCGCTTAAGCTAAACATTGATATGATAAAAAAAATGTAAAACAAGATTTCTTGTCTTAAGTACTCAAAATTATAGGAATCAAAGTGAATAAAAACTTTTTGGGGAACAATACTATGCAAGAAAATAATGCAAATTCATTATCCTTCTATGTTACAATTGAAAGGTTATCATAGCTTGCAAATTCAATACTGCAATCAGTCAGCCAAAAGATCTAATAAAGGTGATCATTAGATAATCACCAACTGATACAACATGAGATTTCAATCTTTGCCCATGACTACCCTACCTATTTAGTTAGGTATGGCATATTAAGGGAATTCAAGACCTGCTTCAATAACAAAATAGATAATCGTAATCGATACGAGATAGGTTTGGATTTAAAGCCTCAACCATTGATGCCACTTAATTGTATTATAATGTTTATATAATATATATATACACAGTACACACACATTCTTAAAATACCTAAGCTTTCACTTTGCTTTGTTACATATTCAAGCCATGCAACCTCATTAATTAGGTATGGATGTCCATCTGCATAAGTATAAGTAAAACAATAGAAACCTTAAACATGCATTGGGATGGGTAGGTACCCTACCTGTTGTCATCCCTAACATGTATGTGAAGTGCATGATTATTAATCACGAGAAGACCCCCTTTGGTTACAAGGCAAAATGTAAATGACTAACATTTGCAAACCTCGTTTGGTAGGAGATTGATGTGATCACTTACCCTTCTATGCGCTGATCAAAAGCAAAAGTAAAGTAATATGAATATCCAGTATAGTTGCATGGTTATAAATTTGTCACATGATTCAATAGTCATTAAATTTTCAATGACATGAAAAATACCACAATGTTGAATTTTTTTTTGATGTTGAGCATACTTGAGAGCCCATTTCAGCATCCGGGTTAGTAGCCCCCGTGATTTACCTCCTCCGTGTTGGCCCTGGGACGGGTTGGCAGGGGTGCTAGGGGCGAGCGATTCGTCTTTTGCCACCATTTCAGCATATGTAAAGTCAAATATGATTAAAAAGAAGCCTTTTCCTATTAGATGAACTTTTTTTCTCACTCTGTGAAAGGTGCACCTATTCCAAGAACCACATCTTTCAGAATGCACCATGAGTCATGATAACAAATCAGATTACTTGAATGACTCACCCTTAAAACAGTATTATTTAACCTAAACAAATACGAACTCTGCATAGAAAGCTCGTTAATAAATCCAAGTTGGTCAAGGGATTCTTACCTGACTGAAAATGTACGTGTAAGCTTATTCTACCTCTTAAATGTTTCAGATGAAAAATGTGGCAAATTGGCTACAAAGATAAACTTTAAAAAAAACAATTATGGACTGATTTTATGATGGCTATAGCATTGATCTAGGAAGTGTCTACTAGGGAAACCATAGTGAAATCTCAGAATTTATTATCAAATGTGAATTTCTGCCACCTTAAAGTATTGAAAAAGTAGCCTTCTGTTAGCTCGTGAAGTCTTTCATCAAATCCAATCTTTTCAGAGCTTGTGAAAATCTAAACTCTATTTTTTAAAAAAGGACCTATGATTTCCAGTCGCAATACATATCAAACAAAAACAAAAACAACAAAGAGAAAAAAGATACTAATGGCTTTCCAAAGCAAGGCAAACCAACGTTGGTTTCGCTGTAGTAGTAAAGGACACAACTTTTTTTCCCCTTCGTGAATGACAAACTAACATGGCTTGGAAGCCAGGAATAATATTGCAATCAATCGAAACCCCAAATTCAAAACATGAACAAACTAATTTCGAAAGATAAATTTACTAGCAGCAATTAATTGCAAACCTAACAAATAATCAAAAATATAATAATTTCGAAAATTAATCAACTCAAAGATCCGAATCACAAGTCAACTATTCTGTTAAAAAAACCATCAAAAGGCCCGCAAAGTCCCATAAAAAAACGAAGACCCGTTAAGCACTAGCAGCTTGTAAGAAAACAAATTTAACCAAACTTCATGCAGAAACACAATGAGAAGAGGTGATCAAACCTCATGCAAGAGCGCTTCTTCCAAAGATGCTCTCCGCTCGTCTTGCAAGGATCCCATCCGTCGATTTCCCACAGAACAGATTCCTGATTCCTTTCTCGCGGCCCATCCAACTGCCGCCGGAGATTATAAGGGCAACACCACCTATTTTGGGAATGCGTTGGTACCGTAAACAGTAGGTAAACAGTGCAGCCGTTGCGTGCGTTATTCACGCGAACGGGGCCTTACTCACCGTAAGATCATCAAATAGTTAATCCTATCCGTTTACTTGACGATCGGTCAAGATTGATAGGACCAAAATCGTTCCGAGAAAAACACCCTTGGAAGTTGCTGACTAACACAGGATCTTGAGTCAACGCCATTGGAGCTTAATATATTTTTAAAATAATTAAAATAAATATCTGAAATATTGTTATGATATTTAAAAATTAATATCCAGCTTAACTTCCTCCTCACTCGCTGTATAAGAAAAATCATTATTTTCCTTCTTTACCTGTAAATTTTTCTTAGGAAAATTTTCTTAAACTCTTCAAACTCAAATTCAACTTTGCATGCAGTATTCATTCAAAATTTTTTTTGTAGTAGTCCTTGATGGGATTGACAAGACAGTTCTATGAATATTATTTGAAGAAAATTGAGTATAAAAGTTAGAAATTTGAGTATATAAGATTGCATCCACTACATCAAGAAACTGTGTACTCAATTTTTACTCTTTTATACTCACTTTTCACTCTTTTATATTCATTTTTCACTGATGTATACTCAATTTTCACTCTTTTATACTCAATCCATCAGGGAGTAAATGTAAATGATTTATCAAATGGAGAGTGGAAGCAAAGATCAAATGGAGATTGGGGAGTTTTTTGTAATTTACCTCTAAAATAATCTAATTTATTTAATTATCCTTATTATTTTAGGTAAAAAAATAGTTAAACATTATTGAATTAGAATCACTCGATCCATTCAGCATAAGTCAATCGATTGATATGAGCTCTGAATTGATTGGTTAAGGACAAAAGAATGATGTTTAATTAGATAAAAAATATACTAGATTATAGTTACATGGTACTGAATTTAAGAGGAATTATATCTCTTTTGAAATTTTTTTACCTATAAAAAATAATCAGATTTCTGTTCCCTCACGATAAATGAAAAAATGTATGTTTAATTTGATAGTAAATGCATTAGATTTTAATTTAAACATGTTAAATTTAGAAGAACTTATACAATCTTTTGGATTTTTTTATATTTATAAAAAATAAGGATAATTAGATAAATCAGTATAGATTAGGAAGTTAAAGCAAAGAAAAAATTGTGTGCAGAGAATGAGAATATTTTTTTTTTCTACGCTAAGGATGAAATTAGATTTGATATTAGAAAGTTTAGGATAATTTATCCTTAAATCAAACTTTTAAAGATCTTTTTACCTCACATATTTGTTTAAGAGTATTTTCCTAAAGGGTGTATTTGCATACCAGGTGACCCAACAATTGGCCACTGGCCAAGACGGTCACGCCACATGTAGGGACGAACTACGAAGTATGAAATTTCATATTAAGAAGAGGGAGAGAAAGATATATGTTTACGTTAGGGGTGGTTGGGTTGTTGCCCTTCATTATGTTATTTAAAATGTATGAAAAGAGATTTTTCTCGTAAATCTTGTTCTTTGTATTTGTAAGAGTAATTACAAAAACAATCCTTCAGAGTTTCGCGAGCCAAATCCATTCGACCTTTCTGGTTGTTCCATCTCTTGCAAGGAAACAGAAGTCACAACCAACCTTCTCACTTGCTTTGCCTGGGGCGTTCATTTATTGAGTAGTAAAGTATGAGATAAGAGGGCAGGTTTAGAAACTATCCATGTCTACATCTCCACTATCAACACTTCTAACTCATCAAAATCAAACTACAAAACCATATTAGAACATTGAAATCATACTTAAGAAAAAATAATTCATGCGACAATATACTGATCTATTAAAACTAAGAAAGTTATTATATCTTACATAGACGTTCTACAAGAAAAATTAAAAACATCAATATCTTACATTTATCTCACATTAAATTATTGATATGAATATGAACATTTCTAATCTTTTGTAATGACTATTGTGTTGAAAGTATATTCAATATATATGATCAATGTATAATTATTCACAATAATATTTTAGGTACTCAATAAAAATATAATTGGTTGACCTATGAATAAATGTCAAAGATGTAAATATATTTTAATATTCCTTTTTAACTAGTATATATTCATTTTAATCAGTTGTTTTTTAGTTATATTTTATAGATCGAAACATCCATAGTTAATAAAATTCATAGTCAAGAAAATACATACTAAGTAGCATACCCTGATTAAAATGTCAAGTAAATAGTTAAATAATTACTAAGGACAAAACTAAGATTATCTCATAATCACAAGTGTCTCACGTAGTAGAGAAACATAGATCTATTCTCTTACCGCCCTCATTGTAACTATAACACATGTGGTATGAATCACATACTATGATATTTTTCTTTCTTTACTAATAAAAAGTGCATATTTTTCTTAATTTTAACATCGTACAGATTTTGATCTAGACATTTTCAATGTCTAATCCTGAATTCAACTCATGAATTCTAATATGTCTTCTAGTAGGTTTAGTAAATAATGAGTACATTTACTCCAATCATTATTGTTCCGGAAGGAATCGACGTCGACAGCCAGTCACTGAGGTTCAACCCACATAAATGTTGACGATAGGGGAGGAACTCCGCGCCCTGCGAGATCAACACGAGCGTTAGGGGAACACGCCAGAGGTTGTCCGGCGGAGCCCACTCCGACGCTCAAGTCAGTGCCTCGATGGAGAAGAGTAGAAGGCAGAAAAATGTACGAGTAGGAGAGAATGAATAACCTCTTTACCGGAGGGGTTGGAATATCTTTTATACCTGCGACGACTGCCTTGGTGTGTCCCATGATCTATGCCACGTCCCCCCTTCGTTGGTTACAGGATAGTCTTTAAAACGGTCCACATCATCATTAAGTGTGACCCGTTGCGATATTTAAGGGTCATGATGGCTTTGCGATAGTGGGAATGCTTATCCACGGATCCGAGAAAAAAAAAGGGGGCTTGGGCTCCGCTTCCCCGAGGTGATCTCGAGGTCTTCTGGCCCGGGAGGTCTCGGGCGCTTCGCTTCCCCGAGGTGGTCTCAGGACCCGACTTCCCGGGGTGCTCCCGGGAGGGATTTTCTGATCTGGTCTCCAGGGCGTGTTTACTGCGGGAGGGCTCCGGAGGCTCCTCTTCCCGCGAGTGTCCCGGGAGCTCTGCAAGGGGAGTCGCTCAGACTCGCCACATCTTGCCAACCAGCTTCTTCAGCCTACATGCCCACCCCGGACTATTAAACTCCATCACAAATCCCTCCCTTCAAGTCTGATCGAAGGAAATGTGACTGACTGATCGCACTAGTGTGGTGGTGAAGAAGTTGTGTCCCAGTGGGTCCTTGCACTCATCCCTGCTCTTTTGAAAGTTATGTTGGGTCCTAGGATTGTAAAATTTGCCTCGGGTCCCGAGGCAATCACCCTTTTTGGTTTTGTCTTTTCCAAAAAGGCTTTTATGACTTTCGAGGTACTGCAATGATACCTGTCCATCCTTCATAAAGACGCATGACGTTCTTTGATGGCGCCCAGGTTCTCTCGCGAATGCTTCGTCGCCATGTGCCCCAACTGCTCTCACCGCGACCTCTTACTGACGTGCGCATCTATAGCCGGCTCACGTCAAACGACTGTTCCCTGGCGCTGCCCCGGTGCGATGATTTTTTGCTTTCAACGTGCCCTGTCTCCATTGCACTCATGCAGGCGGCTTCCTCCGTATAAGAAGTGTAGACGAAGACGTTCAGTCGTCTTCTGGCTCCGTGGCTGGGTGCACCTCGTCTTCCTCTTCTTCTCTAAGGACTCTTTATAACGTAAGTAATTTGCCTCCTTCTTGTCTTTTCCCTTAGGAACCATGGAAGGTTACCGGGCGGAGTAGTACGAGTCTGCATCTTCGAGAGTGAGGCCAGAGACTTTGCAGGCGGCCATTGAGGCCTACGACATCCCGGCCGAGATGGCGATGGTTATCCCTATGGTAGACCAAATGCCAGTGGAGCCTCCCATAGGCTTTTCTACCTTCTTCTTGGGGGCAAGTAGAGTCAGGGCTCCGCTTCCCCATTCCCCCTTTCTTCATGAATGTAACCTCCTATTTCTATATCCCCCTTCACCAGATGGCTCCCAATGCCTTTGCTCAGATGGGGGGGAGCGTATATTATCTTCAAGCTCTTCGACCTCCCCTTGACTCCTCGTCTCTTTCATTCTTTCTTCGTTCCGATCGGCTGACGAGGGGTCTTTAGCTTTTCGGCACATCCGAGCCATAGGTTCTTAGGAGGGTTCCCTTCTTCACACAAAGGGTGGAAGGAGAAGTTCTTCTTCATCCAACTGCCTGTGCAGCCCTTCAGTCCTCTTCTTTGGATAGAGGCTCTACCGACTCCTCCCTCTCTAGGGGAGTTTCTCCATAGTCCCGCCTACCAACGCGCTAGGAACATACTCTCCGACATGGAATTCAGCGGCCCTGGTTTGGTGTAGAGTGAGGAGCTCATGTACCAGGCGGGCCTTAGCCCCAAAGTGATCCAAATTAGTCCCAGCCTCGGTATGTTCGTCTTTTCCATCAATGCCTGTTAGTTCTAACTGATGTTTCCTTGTCTGGCTATTGCAGAGGAAGTCATGCTCCCAGGGTGATGCGCCGACTTATCAAGTGAGAGGAGGCCAACTAGGAGGCACTGACTCCTCCCCCTGCCACTCCTGATGCACCCCCTGTGCCTGCCGAGTCCTCGGAGGGGGTCGTCAAATCGTCCTGTGCGCCTGCATGGCCTGGGAGGGCAGAGGCTACTGTCGCGCCTCCACCTGTTGCGAACCAAGGGCCTTCCGGTCCGTCGGTTGACCCTCAGGCGGATCTTCCTTCAGGGGGTAACTCTCCCCTGGCTGTTGTTCATCCGGAGGGGGTCAGCGAGGGGTCCTTGATAAATATCATTTTGTTGATTATTTTAATTGCTAAAATCCATGTTTGACCCATGTTTTTATTGCTTAATTGTGAAATTATCCTAGGTTTTAGAACTTCCTCTTATTTTGGACTTAATTACAAATTTACACATATTTGGATTATTTGGCCACTAAATTTTTGATCTATTTTTGTAGGCATGAAAGGTTCATGGACCTAGGGCATACTGGGTCAAACTTGAGTCGGAAGTGGACCCGAATCGAGTTATCAAGCTTCGGATTAATCCGGGCCGTCCAATTCAAAAGTGGCTAGATCTGAGCCATCCGGGACCATCTGAAGCAATCCGAGCTAGGGTTAGGGTTGATCAAGCACTCTGATTAAGATCTGAAGGTTTCATCCCAATCAGAGCTCATTTAACCGTTGGATCAAGCTCGGAGGGCTCTAGATCGTCCATTCAAAGATTAGGTTGATTTGGACCATCCGTTGCACATCTACTGGATCTGAGCTACCACGAGGCAGATCCTGGCACCAGATCATCATCATCAAAGTTTGGATTAAATCAGAGCAAGATCAGCCATTGGATTTTCCCAAATTGATCTGAGCCGTCCAATACCAAGTACTTAATCAAAATTCGCCACAGCCTTCTCCGTGTCGCGTCTTCCTCGCCGCAACCTTCTGCTTCGTTTTCTTCTTCATTTCTTCAGCTTTTTCTTCAATCCAAGGGGCGCGACCACCCTTTCTCTTCATTTGGATCAAGTCGAGGTCACTGGGGAGAGCAATCGGTGGAGTTTCAGCTCGGAATTGGGCAAGAACAGGGCTAAGTGAGGGTTTCCTCAGCTCTGCATTTGATAGCTTCGATTTCGGTTTTGTCAAGTTCTTCATCAATCCAAGCTATTCAGAGGGGTTCCCTGGAGTGTTTGGATCATTCCCGCACCTTCATTTCAATCAGACAAGGCCGAATTGAAGAAATCGATTGGGATTTCCATCTTGAACAGAGTTTGAGCTGGAATGGATCGCGGATTCAGTTCCCCAGTGAATTGCTGAGCTTACGGGTTCGAGGCCAGACCTTGCGTGACGAACAAGGAGACCTTGAGCTAATGGAGTGATTGGGGTTTAGATTTCTTGTCGTAATTTCCGTTTGTAGCTGTAACTTCCATTACTATTTTTGTTTCATTTCTGTCTTTGTATCAGATTAGTTAATTTCGTTTACTAAATGGTTCCAGCTTAAATTAGGTGTCAATCTTCAAGTTAAGTAGTTAATGAGTTTGTTTAGTGAAAAATCGCTTTTAATTCAATTTATTTTCTGTTTTCCAGCTTGTGTATCAGAATTCCCTATTTTTCTGCATTGCGTATCAGGCCATTTCTGCAGTTTTATTTCCAGTTCAGAACTCTTCAGATTTTTCACATTTAGCGTGTTAATTTAGTTGAGCTGAATTTGTTTTGCTTTTGGCTTCGTTTCTGAGTTTCTATATAGCTTAGTAATCCTGCGTTCGGTCCCTTATTTCATTTCTGCATTTTATGTCAATGCTTGTTTTGATCGGCCCCTTTCATTTGCGTGCCAGTTTTATTCTGCATATCAGTGCCATCTTGTCTCAGTTCAATTGTGTATTGCGTATCAGTTCGCAACTGTTAGTCTCAGCTCTCGATTCATCACTGCATCACTGCCTTCGATTGTTTAGATCCATGCATTTTCATCTCTGCTTTCGAATTACTGAAATCGAACCAGTTTTTCTACATATTCATTTCTGAAATTTGCTTCAGATTCATTTGTTTTTGCATCCATCTGTGAGTGGATTCTGCATTCGATTCATGTGTTTTATGTTAGTTACCTTGTCCCAACTGATGGAATTGCATTTAGCTCAGTTCTTTCGGCACATAAGCTTCCTTCACCTGCTTATCAAGTTTGACTTAATCTTTCACTTTGTATCAAGCTGAGTTTAGGCCTGGAGTTACAACCTCTGAGTTCAACACCAATTGCAGTGTACTCTAGCAATTGAGTTTTAGTTCCTTCCTCTTGGTAGCAGGTTTACTTCAGTTTCTGCATTTGCATGTGCCACTTCAGTTTCTGCATTTGCAATTCTGCACTATCTTTGCATTTTCGTTTTCTGAGCTGTTCTGCAATTCAAATCTGGATTTTTCTTTCAGCATTAAGGCTCATTTTTCCTTGCATCAAGTTGTTTCAATTTCTTTACTGTGCATCACAAATCAGTTTCGGTATCAAGATAAATGCTACTTTGAATGTAAAGAGGATGCTTGAAGTTAGTTTGCGTTACAACTAATTAGTTTCTGAATTTTAGTTCCTATTCCGGCATAGGAGTTTTTAGTTGCTTGCATTTGGTGGCAAGAGGAGTTTCGGCATTACCTTTGCATTAGCTGTTCATATAATTGCTTGGCATCTAGTTTGCATTTCCTTGCTTGGTTAATTTGGTTAAGTTACCTTTATTCCCATTGCATTGTCGTTTTTAATCAAAACCAATGCCAATTCTCGCTTGAAACCCAAAACATTTAACGACACATAACACGAGCGCGAATCACACAACATCAACTAGTCCCGAGGAAAAATACGACCTGTGGCCCTTTTACTACGTTTTCATACTTTGATTGCAAAAAGGGTTTTCAGCTTTTTATAAATATCTAAATTTGGAGGACCCACATTCGTGACAGTCTATTTTGGGTCCATCAGTCCTCACCCCCTACTACCCCCTCAACCATACAATTCGCTAGTCGGCAGAAGAGACAGATTCCGGAAGGCTCAAGCCCCAGATGGAAAAGGCTGCGCTCCGGTGGCCCCAACCCCTTCCCTCTATCCCTGAGGGAGCTGTTTCTCCTTCTGAGGGTGGGGAGTCCATTCCCCTATCTTTCCCCATTCTGCAGATCGCTGTTCTGGAGGCAGGCGTCCCCGCCCCTTGCTCTCCTTCAATTGACCCTGCCGAGGCTCCTAAGGATAAGGAGGTATTGTGCACCCAATACAGGATGACAGTTGACCGCATTCAAAAGAGGCTGGATGCAGCATAGGAGGCTTCCATGCACTCTTTTCCCCCAGTGCAGTTGAAGGAGGTTCCTGCCTAGGGGCCCTTGTCCGAGGGGACTTCCAGCTCTTAGGAGAGTGATTCCGACCCCTTAACACTGTCCCTGGAGCTCCTGCTGTCTAGCTACTTCCTCCGCGCAGGGGCTCGTTGCCTTCTGAGGGTCGGATCGACATCTCTAGGTCTCAAGGAGGAGCGGCCGTCGAACCGTCGTCTCCTTAGAGTGTTGGGGGCCTTCGAACCGTCGTCTCTGCATCCCAAGCAATCTCTTGAATCGACCCATAAAGAGTTGAGAGTTCCCAGGTGCAGCGAAGGCATACCAATCGACACGCCACTTCAGGGTGGGCGTCCATCACTGCTTCTACGCCGCACCCGCATTAAATGCGAAGAGAAGCGGTGGTCACTATAAAAGGGGGGAGAAGGGTGAACCATCCTTCCCCATTCGTTTCACTTTCTTTTTGTTGATAGACTCCTTGTGGGACTGGTGATATGCCAGTGCACTTTCCTCCACCCCTTTTTACGGCAGGGGTGGTCGACACCGCCTGGGAGGATAGCGGAGACATCGTAGTGTTTCTCGCCAAAGGACCTAGCGGAGGTAGAACCACATGTTTCACACTGTTCGCCAGGGAGCATAGTGGAGATGATGTCCGGGGTCTCGCTGGAGATCCTGGCGGAGGTGGGAGCCCGGGTTTGGCCGAGGAGTCCAGAAGGGATATCATGTGCTCCGCCGGAGAGCATAGTGGCGATGACATCTCCTGATGGTTCATCTTTTGCCCCTCCCAGGGTGGTTCGTCCCTTGTCCTCCTCAAACGACATCCCCTTCTGAACTACTCATTTCCCAGAGTTTTGGGCATCGGATAGCGGTTGCCGAGGATGGTGTAGTGGCGTCACCTGGAATGGAGTTGTAGCTGCTGCTCCCCCTCCTCTTCCTTTCGAATGTGGTAGTCATCCTTGTCATTAGATGCATCTTTATGGTAAGAGGTAGTTGGGGTCTTCGAACGGAATAGTTAATGATTACAAGGATGAAGGACCGAGAGGTTTCTGTCGCGGTCGAAGATTCAAGGATTTAGACCATACCGTGCGTGGATCCCCGCTTACCCGTTATTGGAAGACGGTTTCGGGCCAAGCGACTCTGCAGGAATTATGAAGTGATGGAGAAAAGCCCGAGTAGAGGAGTGATTTTCTCTACCGGATCTTCTGATTGTATCTTGGTATTCCTCTGAAATGTTGGCATCAATGTATTTCCCATATAAATGAAAGAAAATAGTTATTACCTTTGATGTGCACATGCTTGTGTTTATATTCTGATATCTCGCTTGTTCCCCTTTTGTTGGGTAGATCGTGTGAACCTTACTTCTGCAGCGCCTTTGTATCCCGGACACCCGCAGCGCCCGAAGGCCTCAGGGCCTCTACTACTTGGTCGAGCATCTATATCACCTAGACCAAGTCTAAGTACCCCGGACATCCGTAGCACTGTGAGATATTAGGGTTTTTGATTCTTGGTTGGAAGTCCGTAGCACCCAGACCAAGCCTAAGTACCTTAGGCATCCGCAGCATCGCGAGACATTATGATTTTTGATTCTTGGTTGGGAGTCTGTAGCACCCAGACCAAGCCTAAGTACCTCGGGCATCCGCAGCACCGCGAGGTATTAGGGTTTTTATTCTTGGTAGGGCGTCCGTAGCACCCAGACCAAGCCTAAATACCTCGGGCATCCGCAGCACCACGAGGCATTAGGGTTTTTGATTCTTGGTTGGGAGTTCGTAGTACCCAGACCAAGCCTAAGTACCTCGGGCATCCGTAGCACCGCGAGGTATTAGGGTTTTTATTCTTCGGTGCTACATTGACACTTTGGAGAGGGCACCTTCCTTTATTACATGAATTCACTACAAGGCAGCAAAAATACACAGACGGGTACACAATATGCAAGGTAAATCTTATCGGGAACGAAAGGGTCGGAGATAGTTGGCCTGCCCTTGCCTCCTGAGCCTTTTATTCCTCTCCCTCTATGCCTGACCGCCTCCCCTAGCTAGCCTTCTGGAGCCCTTGGGTTTTTTCGGGACTCTGATCTGACTTCTCCACTGTAGCATCGCCGAGACACCAGTTGGTCCCCCTTGACCTCAGCCACTCGGTCGCCTACGGGGAATTTTATCTTCTGGTGGTAGACAGAAACCACCGCCTAGATGACACTGAGCGTCGCGCGGCCTAAGATGGCGTTGTAGGATGAGGGAGCGTCCACAATCAAGAAAGGTGTCCTCCTAGTCCTCTCAAGCACATTGTTGCCCAATGATAGCGATAAGGTGATTTGCCCTATCAACTGTACTCGATACCCCGTGAAGCCGAACAGTGGGGTCGAGACCTGGAGTAACTCATCCTCATCGATCTGCATCCGGTCCAGAACCGCCTTGTACAGGATGTTCATAGAACTCCCTGTGTCCACGAAGATGCGCTTAACCTCGTAGTTGGCGATGCGGGCAAGGATTACTAGGGCGTCTTCATGGGGAGCTTCCACTCCTTCCAAGTCGACTGGACCGAAAGAGATTGTAGGGCTGTGCTCCTGGCTCCGACTCGTCCCGATTGAGTAGTTTTCCAATCGCCGGGTATGAGACTTCCTTGCCTGGTGGGAATCTCCTCCGGTGGGTCCCCCGGAGATTACTCCAACGTGTCCCGAGGGCGGGCCATGTACAAGGGCCTTTCCCTTCCGAGGATCTCTTTCTAAGGAGGGAGATCTGCGGGGTGCAGGCCCCCAACTCCTTCCTCGCGACTGTGACCGAGACCGCTGTCGGATCTCGTTTTCCCCGGCCTGCTGCTGCCGAGGAGAAAGGCTTCGCCATGGAGATCTTCAGCGATACCCCGCTTTATTCCACTTCCTCCGAGGTTTGGTGTTTGCCTCCTCACTCAATTTCCTCTTCAAGGCATGACACTCCTCGGTGGAGTGTGTTGTACTGCCGTGGAAACCACAGTACTTCGTCAATGGCTCCGGCTGCTCGGTATCCACCGTCTTGACCAGCCTTCGCCTGCAGGCCCACTGGTCCTTCCCGAGGTGAAGGTCTTTTCCTCGAGTTGGAACTGGGGGTTCTCTCCTTTCGGACCGGGGGACAGCTTGAGGGAGGACTCCGGCTGGTTTCTTGCGACGAGCGCATTGCACCTCCTCCATGTTAACGTGCTTGACAGAATGCCCCAGCAAATTATCGAAGATGATGGGGGACTTCTTCACTAGAGATCGGAAAAAATCGCCTTCCGCGAGCCCTTGGGTGCAGGCACTGACGAGGATTTCCGACGTTGCACTGGGCACGTCTTGTGCCACCCTATTGAACCGCTAGATGTACTCCTTGAGTGGCCTTTCGGCTTCTGCTTGAGGGCGAACAGATTAAGTGTCGTCTTCTAATAGCGCCGGCTACTGGCGAGTGGTGGAGGAAGGCGGTTCTAAACTCCGCGAAGGAGCTGATAGAACCTTGTGGCAGCCTCTGGAACCATCATTGGGCTGCTCCAGACAGGGTGTTCAGGAACACCTGACACTTTACACCGTCAGTATACTGGTGCAGGAGTGTCGCATTTTCAAACATGCAGACATGATCCTCCGGATCTGTCTTCTTGTCATAATCAGCGATCTCAGGCCTGCGAAATTGCTTCAGCATGGGGTCTTCCACAATCTTAGATGAGAAGGGAGTAGAGGGAGCCTTATGGGAGGCCTTAGGTTCCTCCCTTTTCCCTTGTCCCTCTTCGTGCCTCTGCGCACTGGAGGCTATCGAATTGGCCTTCTCGATATCTCCGGGAGAGTCTCTTCGGGGGCCTGGGGCTGCACCGTCCCGCCGCCCCAATGGTGTGACGAATCTTCGCGAGTGCGAGATGGAGACTCTAGGGATCTCCTCTAGTGCATGAGCCCCTCGCTGCGAGGCCGCTTGCTCGACTTGGTGCTGCTCGAGCGTTTCTTTGATGTCATTGGCCACTAAGCGATCCAGTTCCTCCCTCGTCAAGACATGGATTGCCCCTCCGACCCTGCCATTGGTGCTCCTTCTGGTGCTTTATTGGTTTCCCATAGACAACGCCAAACTTGTTCCAGAAGGAATCGACGTTGACAGCCAGTCACCGGGGTTCAACCCACGTATATGTTGATGATAGGGGAGGAACTCTGCGCCCTGCGAGATCAACACGAGCGTTAGGGGAACATGCCGAAGGTTGTCTGATAGAGCCCACTCCAATGCTCAAGTCAGTGCCTCGATGAAGAAGAGTAGAAGGCAAAAAAATGTACGAGTAGGAGAGAATGCATAACCCCTTTATCGAAGGGGTTGGAATACGTTTTATACCACCGGCGACTGCCTTCGTGTGTCCATGATCTATGCCACGCCCCCCCCTTTCGTCGGTTACAGGATAGTCTTTGAAACGGTCCACGCCGTCATTAAGTGTGACCCATTGCGATATTTAAGGGTCATGATGACTCCACGATAGTGGGGATGCATATCCACGGATCCGAGAAAAAAAGGGGGGGAACTGTTACTTGAGGTCGAATGCTGCTTGGGCTCCGCTTCCCCAAGGTGATCTCGGGGTCTTCTGGCCTGGGAGGTCTCGGGTGCTCCGCTTCCCCGAGGTAGTCTCGGGACCCGACTTCCCGGGATGCTCCCAAGAGGGGTTTTCTGATCTGATCTCCAGGGCGTGTTTACTGCGGGAGGGCTCCGGAGGCTCCTCTTCCCGCGAGTGTTTCGGGAGCTCTGAAAGGGGAGTTGCTTAGACTCGTCACATCTTGCCACCCAGCTTCTTCAGCCCACACGTCCGCCCCCGGCTATTAAACCACATCAATTATTAATTTATAAATGATCTTATCTTGATGTAACTATCAATATAACCCTAATTTACATGTATATCTCCGTTCATAATTTCATTAGTTGTCCCATAAATAATAATCTTATCTCTATTTATACTTAACAAATAGAGAAGATTATCTATGTGAGTGGACCAATATCAACCTACCCATATGTTCATTAAGACTTTATCTAAATGTAACAATAACATCTTAAAACACGGTATATATATAGTCTAGGTGATCTCTTCCTTTTTTACTACTTCATTGGCGGCCCTTGGGGCCCTAAGATATAGCCTATGCCACCCATGCCTCTGGGTGGTTTTTACAAATACTTGGAGTCTTACAATGGCAACTCAGTCATCTCATTAATGTAACCATGCCACGTGGTCCCTCCCCCTTAGTGCGGTGAACTCTTACCGATGCTCGCCGCGGGCCATACGAAGCGACAACAATAAGAGCTAGCGACTCCTCGAGAGGACTAATCAGTGCCATTGACGTACCGCTCCCTCATTGCCTATAGCGGCGCAGCTTCTCCCTATAAAAGCGGGTGCAATCGGTGCCCTGCCATCTCCTTGCCCTATCTATTTTCAAGTGTCTTCCTTCTCTGGTTATTCTTCTTGCCGCTGCGCCCCTTTTGCAAGGGTAAGTCTCATTCTATTTTTTCCTCCCCAATTTCCATGAGTCCGATGGAGAAAAAAAAGAAAACCCTAGGCGACAACGAGCTCTCCCTGAAAGAGTTAGGATTCCATACGGAATGGTACGATACCATGTCTTCTCGGGTTAGGTTGGAATCCCTCCAGGCCGCCCGCCAGAAGTATATATAGTATCCCAAAAGACTGGGAGGTGAGAGTTCCTGCCCCAGGTCATCCACCTATAACAACTAGTAAAGATTTTTATACTTTCTTCCTGGGGCAGGTAGAATTAGGGCTTCGCTTCCTTATCCCACCCTTTTACATGAATGTGGGTAAATACTTTGGTATTCCTTTGCAACAGATGACCCCAAATACCTTTGCCCAGATGGGTGGAATTGTTGTAGTCTTTAAACTTTTCAACATTCCCCTGACCCCCCCGGTTCTTTCATTTCTTCTTTATTCCTGTCGAGTCTCGAGGGGCATTTAGCTTTACTGCTCGTTCCGACCATAGGTTCTTGGGGGATCTTCCTTCCTCCCACAAGGGGTGGAAGGAACGGTTCTTCTATATCCAGCTTCCTGAGCGTCCATTTAGTCCTATCCACTGGGCAGCCAGTTTACCCCCGGTCCTCGATCTCGGCGATTTCCAGTAGGACGAGGGATATCAGAGGGCTAGGGGTATCCTGGCCGGGATGGAGTTCGACAGGCTCCAACTGGTGCAATGCGAGGAGCTCCTTTATCGGGCTGTACTTAGCCCAAGAGTCACATGCCTTAGCTCCAATTTTCGCAAGTTACTTTTTTGCCTGGTATGTTTCCTGGTTAATACTGTCTGATGTCGTTTTGTCTTTATTTCACAGGCGACATCATGTTTTCCTGAGTGATGAACCAACTCCTGAAGTGGGACCAGGCCAACAAACATGCGCTGATTCCTGGTTCAGCCTCTATCGCCCCTGTGAGCGCTTCTGTTGGGGGCTACCAGGAAGTGTCGGGGCCCTCCGAAGATAAGGAAGCCCCGGAGTCTCCCCAAGATATTGGAGTGTCAGAGCTACCAACGGGCCTTGACGTGGGTTCGGCTGTCTCTCCCACCAAGGTGTCTGAGGAAAGAGTTGCCCCCTCTTTCTCTGTGGCACAAGGCTCGACAATCCACAAGGCTTGCCCCTGAAGAGGTTGAGGAAAGGTCTATCTTCAGAGTTTCTACATTCCCTTGCCGGCAAGGATGCGACTCCCCGGTCTCCCAAGGTTCGTGAAGAACCCTCCATGCATACAGTGGTGGCCGCTACTACTCTCGACACGATCCCCCGGACCGACCTTCCTGTCGTGCCACACGGTAAGGAGGTGTCGAAGGACGCCCCCAGTGCTCATCGGAAGGTCCTTGTCCAGAAAAAGATGGCCCCAAGGACTCCCAATCTATTCGGATACAGGGAGTCCCCTTGGACGGTCAGCATATGGCCTCCAGTTCAGACGAGGACGTCCCTAACCCGAGAGATATCCCTAGCCAGTCAAGACCCCCCGCTGAGAAAATCCTTCCGCCACCTGTTCAACCGGGGCGGTCATCCGGATCAACCCAATATCTGGGCATGTTACATCAGTCTCTACTGACGGTAATTACATTTGAGTTCTTCTTCTCTATTTAGTCGTCTTGCATTGACTACCTCTGTTTGTTATGGCAGGTTGCCTCTAATTGTGCCGCTACGAGCCGTCTGTTGTGCTCCGGGGGGTCACAGAAGACCTCCTTCAGCGAGTAGCGATAGCTGAGGCAGAGGCGGGCCGGGCCCGCGAGGCCGACCTCTTGCAGTTGGAGGTTAGCCAAGTGCTTCGGGTGAAGATCGAGCACTATCTCAATACTCTGTTATCATATGAAGATTCTATACATGACTATCAAGTCCGGGAACACCTCGGGTCCGAGAAGAGCCAAGCCTTGGTCGAGGACCTACAGAAACTATCCCAGGAGCGTGAGCAGCTCCAGGCTCAAACGACGGAGTTGTCCAATCAAATCCAACTCCCGAGGTCTTCAAAGAAAGCCCTGGAGGCTCGGCACGAGGCACGAGAACGTCTGCTGACTATGCAAGAGTATGACCTAGAGCTATCAGCCTCTTATGCCGACAACTTTTAGGAGAAGGTTACCCAGGCCAAGGCTCAAGCTTCAATCGCTACCAAGAAGCTCCAGGAAATACAGGAGGCTCAGGATTGTCTGCTCCATGAGGTGGCGACGTTGAAGACCGCCAAGGGGGAGGCTGAAGCCAAGCTACAACAACAGCAGAGTGAGCACACAACCCAACTATCTAGGGTCGAGGCGGGGTTCAAGGCTAAGTTCCTACAATCGGAAGAGTACGTCAAGGTTGTAGCCGTGCAAGCATTGAAGCGCCTCAAATGGGGCTTCCATGGCGCTATCTACCAGTTGGAGAAGGATCAGCTACTGAAACCAGGCTCAGACTTGAGCGCTATCACTATCCAACGGGTCTGGGACGACCTTCCTCCTGAAGAGCAGAATCTATAGAACTCATTCGGACTTGGGGCATGGAATCCCTGGCCACTGCTTGTCCGTTGCATTTTCTTCTTTTTCAAATTCTCTCCCGTAGTAATCGTTTCAGCTCTGGCTGCCAACATTAATAGACTTTTTATGTTTTTAGTAACTTCTTGCTCACTCTAGAATGATCAGTTTCTGGCCGAGTCTGCGCAGCACCTAGGCCCAGCCTACTCACCGAGAGGCAGTAAGGTTTTGCAGCCCTTGGCCGGGCATGTACAGCTCCTAGGCCAAGCCTACTCGCCGAGAGACAGTAGGGTTTTGCAGCTCTTGGCCGGACATGTACATCACTAAGGCCAAGCCTACCCACTGATAATTACCATTTTGTTGGTAAATTTAGGTTCTTTAATCCATGTTTTGATTCACTATTATATGCTTAAGTTTGTATTTACGTACGGTTTCATGAATTACTTCTATTTGACCTTTTGATTCAAATCTTTCTATATTTGAGATATTTTGGCACTTAAATTTGAATATCATTTTGTAGACTTCAATTGACCATGGACCTAGATCAGATTGGATCAGACTTGAGCCAGAATTGGATCCGGATCAAGGTGATCAAGCATCGAATTAATATGGGTCGTCCATTCAAGAGAACAGTTAGATCTGAACCATCCGGCAACTTCTGATCAATCCAAGCTCAACATAGACCTAATTAAATCAATGGATCAAGATCTGAAGTTTTGAACTTAATCAGAGTTAATCTAGCCGTTGGATCAAGCTCGAGAG
>JAGFNQ010003966.1:0-68279 GCA_024364735.1 Boesenbergia rotunda | reverse complement strand
AACCTAACTTTGATAAATTAGGTTAAAAAGAACTCATTGTTGTTTATGAATAAATTAAACGAATATCAAATTAGGGTTAGATCCTAATTAGGTTTAGTAGTTAGTTTTAGCTATTTTATTAATCATATAAATAGTTAAATCTTATCTTTGACATAGGACTGTGATCGTGTACGTGCGTGCGGTTGATCGTTGGAGATTCTCTTCGATATATAGACGACATTAAAGTCGGGTACTTTTTTTTTTGGTACTCGGTAGTTATTATACTTAAATGCTTGGTTATTTATTATCTGAGTAAATTAATTTATCTTAAATCTATTCTATTTATTTTGCCTGATTTATCTTAAAATTAATATATATATATAATATATATATATATATATAAAATTAAGTTTCTTAGAGATTAAATTATAAACATGTTTCTAAAAGATATACATTTTAAATGTGTAAAATGTGTTTGGAAAGCTCACAACTGATTTTAATCATGATTAAAATAAAATAAAACCAACTATTTTACTTTTTAAATATATACAAAAAAATAGTTCCTCAAAGATTAGATTTTAAACATACTCTAAAACATATACGCAATCATACTTTCTCAAAAAAAAAAATCAAGCACTTATAAATTTACCATATAAAATCCACTTTTAAAAATTATGAAAAAATTAACATAACATATCAAACAAATATACTTAAATATATCAAAATATGATTAGAATATTAACTAATATCACTATGATATATTTACTTACAAATTAAATTATCATCTCATTGCTTCTCATTATTTCATAACAATAATTTTTGTATTTTTTTTTCTTCTAAAAGTTTTAGGAAATACAAACGGTGGAGAAAAACTAATCCTCCAAATCATTCAAATTAGATATTTAAATTAATTGGAATCAAACAAAACTAAAATAGCACCAAAAAAAGTCACCAAAATGACCGGAAATGCTAATGCAAAGGAAAGATTTTTCATAAGCCCCAAGACATAAGAAATTAACACACGAGTAGCATGCATGAGTTCAATCATCCCGTTACCAAAACAAAGGAAAAAAAGAAACTTGACTACCAACGACAGAGTAGAAAATCTATCATTTTCTAATCAACAACTATATTTCTCATGTTAAACGAAAATGATTTTTATGAGTTAACGTGAGGCACAATCGTGTTATTTATATGCTGCACTTGTTCTTCTCCATTCTCCAAATCGGTGCCTAGTTCCAAATTTTGATTGCAAACAAGAGTGGAAATTAATGGCTAATCGTCAAGCAATGCCCATCTGCTACAGCTGCACTACTGTTGCTCCCATGATACCCGTCCTCCCTCGTCGCCCGATGAACGTTGCTGCTGTTGAGCATCGTCGCCGGTGGACGTTGCGGCGTACTCTACAGGTTCAATGCCCTGCCGCAAGTCATGCCGCTCCTTTTCGGCGGTCGGCGAATTACCAGCCCAACATATGGACTAATGAGCGTGTGCAATCCCTCACCAGCAACTCCACGGTATGAAAGTGTCGTTATTGGTCGATCAAATCGAATTTATCTGTAATCTTGTTTTGTTTTCTGTAGGTGGAACAAGAAGAGAAAATTAAGAGAATAAACATACTGAAGGAGAAAACCAGGACTCTAATACAGGAGAAGCAGCAAGTACCAGAACAACTTCAACTGATCGACCACCTGCAATAGCTCGGCGTGGCTTACCACTTCAAAGGTGACATTGCAGACGTTTTGAGTCGTCTTCATGCATCTTTGGACCACGTAAGCTCGCAGTTGAAGGACGATCTCCATGCCACAGCGCTGCTCTTCAGGCTTCTCAGAGCAAATGGCTTCTCTGTTTCACAAGGTAATCAATTAGTATAGTAGTTGACCAGTTCATTTATCAATCACTTCACAGTTCTGATGTCTGATCGATGCTGTCTGCAAAGCTTAGATTTGTTCAAAACCTTTAGAGATGAGAAGGGAAACTTCGAAGTTCGCTGTGAGAACAAGATCAGAGGGCTTCTGAGTTTATATGAGGCTTCCTACCTCGAGAAGGAAGGAGAGCTTGTGCTGAAGGAAGCCATGGACTTCGCGACCGAGCAGCTGAAAGGATTCATGGCGGAGGGATCTGTTCCTGAGGCTGGTGGTCTCAGAGAGCGAGTGGACCATGCGCTGGAGCTTCCACTGAATTGGAGGCTGGAAAGAGTGCAGCACAGGTGGTTCATTGAAGCATGCCATGGCGACGACACCATCAACCCTCTCCTGCTGGAGTTTGCTAAGCTCGACTTCAATATGGTTCAGGACATATACAAGAGTGAACTCAGAGAGCTCTCCAGGTACTGAAACTAATCAAACCTGCAAAAGAATCATGAGTTTTATTACATGTTTGTAATGCCCTTTCATTGATAGGAACCACTGCCTCTATAGTTCAAAAATTGTACAAGTATATCCAATAACAATCTCAAAAAATTTTACATGCAGATGGTGGTCAGAGCTTGGGTTTTCAGAGAAGCTGCCATTTTTCAGAGACAGATTAACTGAGAATTATCTGTGGGCAGTCGGTTTCACTTATGAACCAGATAGCTGGAGATGCAGAATGATCCAAACAAAGGCAATCTGTTTTATTACACTCACAGATGATATTTATGACGTCTATGGAACCTTAGATGAACTCCAGCTCTTCACTGATGTCGTCGACAGGTTGACAACACATTCACCACCTTCTCCTCCTCCTCCTCCTCCTCCTCCTCCTTCAAGTCATGCTTATTGAGTCTTATTGCAGATGGGACTTAACTGTGGTTGACAAGCTTCCGGAGTACATGAAGCTATGCTTCTATGCACTATTCAACATGGTGCACGAAGAAGGTTACCGGGTGATGAAGGAGAAGGGCTTTAACATAGTGCCGAACTTAAAGAGAGCAGTATTTTATGAACACTATTTTATTTTCTTTTTCTTTTTACTTTCTCTTCTTTGTTACTGAATGAGTTGGTATTAAATTTTCAGTGGAGAAATCAATGCAAAGCCTACTTTGAAGAAGCAAAATGGTTCCACCATGGCCAAACCCCCAAGCTCAAGGAGTACTTGGAGAATGGATGGGTATCAGTCTCTGGTCCCAACATTCTATTTAATGCCTACTGTGTGGGCAAAGACTTAACTCAAGAGGTCTTGAAAAATTTCCCCAGTTACCATGAGATCACACGCTCATCTAGCATGCTTCTTCGTCTTTACGATGATATGGGCACTTCGACGGTAACATATATATACAAGCAAAAATACAATATTATATGCAGTTGAAGCAATCAAACTCATCTGAATATATATATCGAAAAACATCTACTGCAGGATGAGATAGAAAGAGGCGATGTGGCAAAATCTATTCAATGCAGCATGTACGAAAAAGGTGTCTCAGAGGAGGTGGCACGGGGGGAGATGAGAGAATTGGTGAAGGAACACTGGAGAGCAGTGAATGGAGCTCTTAGTTGGGATTCTCCATTTGAGGAATACTTCAAGAATACAGCAGTTAATCTTGCTCGGACATCACAGTTCTTTTATCAGAATGGGGATGGATATGGCAAGGCGAATGGAGAAACTAAGTCTCAAATCATTTCGGTCTTACTCGAACCTATCCAAATCTAAAATGAATGCATACAAATTCCACCATTATTGTTGTTGTCGTTGAGGGATTTAGTTTGTAATAGAATTTAATTTGTATTCATCCAAGCATGCAAATGGGCTGATCACCCTTTCTTCATAACTAACTAGATCCATGCCAAATGTGTATCTTATTTAACCTTAAGATGAAGCCAACTCCAACCCAAAATGCTAATAGACTTGGGTTAGAGTCCATCCATGATCCTAAATTCAATCTGAAAAAACGAAAAGCCTGACATTTTGATTTCACATTTTCCTGGCTATAGCCACGTTCCATTCTTAATTTAAGAAAGTGACCATTGTTTTTGTTACAACTATACCATGTCTTCTATGGTTCTGGATGCCCAACTATTAGTATTACTGACGCATAGCCTCCACTTAATTTTCTTGACTTTCTATGGCTTCGGTCGTTGTCTGCCGATGCAAAAAGCTGCACTAGCTGCAAGGCTCGAATCATCAGACCATAACAGAAGAGTAGCAGCATAATAGGAGATTAATTTCCTTCAGTGCGTCAAGTGAATGAAACATCATGTAAATACTACAATATAATTGAGGAACACAAGTCCCCGGGCTCGATGCGATGATAAACAATGGGGTGGTATACTTATATACTGAGGGTTTGATTTTCATGGATAACATATTAAACATATATGGTGCTTGAACCATCAATGATGTTGCACCACCTATCAAAATTCATTTGTACTTCCTGGATTTACCTAGTGACTAGTCTATGGGATAAAATTTATAACCTGCTATGAAACTTCTAACCACGGGATATGGGCGTGGAACCTTATCATAGGATTACAAATCATTGGAGGTATTGATAGATCATTGAAAAACAATCGTGATAGTAAAACTATAGAATTGTATTCTAAAAATAACTACAGTTCATTGAAGTCTAAACACATCAACATAAAGTCTAGACGGTTAAAAAAAAGAGCTTAGAGTAGTCAAATTATGATAGAACATTTAAGAACATATCTTGTGTTAGCGGATCCGCTCATCAATGACTTGTCACCCAAGGTATTTCATCAATATGTGCTGAATATGAGGGTTCATTCTTTTGATGAAATACTCATTCGGTAGAAATGAAATATATATTTGTAATGCTCTATATTAATGAACACATAAATTTTTTATAACTTATTGCATGCACTAAAGTTTTACATGTGTATGAGGTTTTGACACTATGACATAAAGACATTATGATGTACTATTGATGTAGGACTCAATTTTGAGTTATAATATTGAATCATTTTTTACCATTGCGTTTAGCATAAGGTATTGGTAATGTGATTTAGACTTGGTTTGGGTCATAAGATTGAATCATGATTTACTACTACAATTTTACATAAAATTCAATAAACATGATTGGACCTAGTTTGGATCATAAGGAGGACTCTTGAAAATGAGTATATACAAATCAAATTTCATATTATTTCATACTACATATCCACATTTGATCTATGTCATTAATGATATTAGTACTGTTAGACTATTATAGTTACGATAACTCTGACTTCTTTAGCCTGTACTAATTGATTTAATGAACTAAATTATTTAAAGAGGTATCTAACCCATAAAGTTTTGGCATATTAAGCTCAATTAATATATTGTGTGGTGTATATGGTTTCGAGTATAACCCAACTAGGAGATTATAGGATTTAATCTCTATTTGATGGGCTAACACTTAATTAACAACAACACACAATAATTATGTTATTAAGGAATTTAAACCTCAATAAGTGATCTAATACTTTAAGCATGAAGGGATTTATATTATTGGATGTGGATACAATATGTAGATCCGTTAATCAGTTTTATTAACAATAATGGACTATTAATGGGTTATAGGCTTCATTGTGGATGATCCTTATAGGATGAGCTAAGGTATATAAGGAAAGAAGTTCATTGATTTGACATATTTAATCTTGGATTTAATTGAGTTTCTTCCTCTTCCTCCTCTCTTCTCTATTGAGAAGAAACTCTAGTGATTACTATTGGTGCAATCTGCTTTAGGTCAATGTTGACTAGTCGATATTTGACAATGATATTTGGACATTGTGTGAGATAAGTCAAGTAGGTCAAAGATGATTGGAGACTTGTCTAGAAAACACTACAAGAAAAAATGCTTTTAATGACATTGAAAAGTGTCACCATATAGTACTTATACTGACATTTTTGATATAGTGACATTAAGTTAAAATGTCCTCTATAGTGATGTCGTCTAAAGTCTTATCACTTATGACAATTCTTAATGTCACTATAAAATAGAAATAGTGACAATACTAATAGCATGAATAATTGTTATAGTGACAAAAACTAGTGTCACTATAAGATTTATAATGACATTTATATATGTCGTTTTATTATAGTAATAATGACAAATTTATATGTCCTTTAAAATTATTTATCAATACATTTATAAGTGTCATGAATTTCATTTATAGACATAATAAAAAATGTCACTAATGATAGTTTAGTATGACATTTTGAAATGTCATTATTAATAATTATTTATTGACATTTTGAAATGTCTTCATATGAGTTTTATAATGATATTTTTATCTACATGATTTGGTATTCTATTGTTACATAAAAACTATCATATATTAATAAATATCTCACCAATTTTCAATATTTTCATGATATAAATATTTACGCATATAAATAATTAACATGAACACAAATAAAAATTTTAAATTGAAATTAAAGTGCTAATCAATAATTGCCAATTTTTTTGCAATACAAGACTGTCAAAGTAGTCACCTCAAAAAATATTTATACACTAATCACAATCACAAATGATGTATTTAGTTTAAGAACTAGTAAAAAATTACAATCTCTCCTAAAGCCTAAAGCAAAACATAACTAAACTTCGAAACTTTACTGCATCTTCAATCTTCAACCGTCACATCTTAAACAAAATCCAATATTCTTGTCACCTATAAAAAAAATCAAATATTAATTAATTTGTGTAAATGAAATAAAATTAAAGAAGTATATAATAAAGAAAAAAATAGAAGTTCTCTTCCTAGTAGAACTTCAATCTTGGTGATTTTTATAAGACACTAAATCACCTTATAATGATCATGCTCTCTTCCCGTTCTAGGACAACTAGAACTTATATTTCACACAAATTTGGTCCCAATGCCTGTCTTCCTACTTCAGTATCGACTCCATGCTACGAACAACTCCTTTTGCCACAATTTTTGTCGAATCAAATAGGCTTTTTATCAAGACAGAACATCCAATCTACATGAAAATGCAAAAATAGGAGATGTTAAGGACACTTATTCGAAACAATATAATGTTTAGAAACAATAGGCTTTTATTTTGTTTGTTTGATTAGAAACAATATAATGTTTGAATTGTAAATCGTATGATTCTGATAACTATGCTAAGAAGTGACGACTTCCACACTAGATCCTTGTTTTCGCAAAAAATGACTAGAGCTAACATGCATTCACAGAAAGCATAAAGCCTATCACAATTGTAATTAAAAATGGAAACAAGACCAATGTGTTTCAAGAGGCAGAATGACATCAATTATAGGGAAATATTGTTGGTGAAAAAGAAAAACTATTTAGAATAAGGCATTCATGAATAAACTAATGAAGATTCCTCCATTAATACTACCAACTTCATCAGAGCATAATCCGAAAAATAGCCTAATAGTTAGATGAAACACCTTCAACGACAATACAAGAAAAGCATGCGTGTGCGGGAACGTAGATGAAATACAGATAAAAATTTCAATAGAAACCAACGAAGAGTTAAGTCAAACTGTCATAGGAACCTGGATTGTGATTTATGGTAAAGAATTGGAAAAACTTACCTGCTCTTGAGATGAAATACGGTGGAAGCTCCCCAAGGGCAGTACCCAAACCCCAAAGAATCGCCTCCAGCTGAACCTGAGGAAGAATACTGCGGATTGGAATCCTAACTAAACTGCCAGGTAAGGCATGATACACTGCTGGTCCAAACTCAGAACACCTTTTTTCAAGCCATGAATGTCTTCTTTTTAACTGTATGGTATCATATGAGGCAGTTTTGAGATCCACTCGGCCACACTTCATGGCCTTGATAGTGAAAAAAGCAATATGGGGACCTAAATACAACACAAATGTGTGCAACCCAGATCCTATCAAAACACAATGTTGTTCAGAATCTATGAAATGGATCCATCTTTCAAACAAGAACTAATGGATCAAATATAACAGAACAAAAAGAACAAAAAAGTATTTGCATGAGGTGGAGGTTGAAGTAAATTTGGCTCATTGGAATTCCTAAATCCTAAGGAGCCTATCAGCGGCAAATTACACAAGTAAAGCTTTCCTCAGCATGATCTATATGGAAAGGAAGCCAAATAAAGCTATAGCGAACCAATGATTATTATGTTTCTTATAAGAAAGTTATTTGCAGATTTTTTTCATAGCAAGTTACTGAACAGGCTTGAAACTGAGTTTAGAGGAGCCTCAAATTCCATATCTACCTACAAGTCCAATCGATGATGCCACACCTAGTGCCACCCACCACAGAACATAGTTTGTATAATGAAGCAATTCCACAATATGCTGAAATCAAGGACATGAACTGAGTTAATCAACAAACATAGTAAAAGATCTAATTCCAAAAAAAAATAGAAATACTAAAATACTAGCTAGTTAAAATAGAAGAAACAACACAACAAGTGGTTTAATGATTATAACACCCAAGAGTTACTATCTTCTTCAGCTACGATAAACTTAGTTTGCTTGTTTCCCACGTTACAGGAAATTTGCAATTATTTTTCACCTTTCATTGTGGCCTACAAACGAGTGAACAATCAATATGATAGTAAGATACCTTCTCACTGGAGCCAGAATCATTCACAAGAAAGAAACCCAGAGCAGCAAAAAGAAGACCATGTTTCTTTTTGAAACCCAGAATCATTCACAATTATACTACAAAAAACATGTTTCAGTGAAGGAACTAAAACAAGGAACAATTATACTACAAAAAGCATGTTAAACCTGTGTAAACCTGTGCAAAACCTGTGTAAAACTTGTGCAAAACCTGTGCACAACGGTAGATGCACACGGCAGGTTGCATTGTTATGATGGAAGAGAACAAAACCTGAAATGAAACAAGCCAATATCAATTTTCCACACAAATCCATCCAGGATCAACCACAAGTCCTACCCCTGATTAAACATTAATCCCCCAATTGTACCATGCGGCAAGGTTTCACAGACAACACACACACAAGGAACACCGACCCAAAACTCTAATCTACAACTCAAACTCCAATAAAAAACTATCTACAATAAGCACTCCAATCCCGAATACGACCACAGAACCAAAAATCAAAGTCTTACCTCAATCACCCGCTTGAATCCCTCCTTGCCCAGATCCTGTGATCAGTTTTGCTCCAATCCACTAATTCAGTCGCCAAGGATACAACCCCACTCGGAGCCGAAGAAGATGAGTTGGGGGTGCTAGCGACTGATCGCACTTGAAGTGGAGGGGCGGCGATGATGAAGCGATCCGCAAGACAGAGGTTGCGGCGTCGGCGATTAAAAGACGATGATGTCGACGTGACTCGCCAGGGAAATCACAAGGAGGGTGTGGCCTGCAAATTTGTGTGGTATCGTCGTGGTGATCGCTATGCGTGCAAGCTCAGCTCGAAGACGGCGCTCCCATGGCTTGCTCCTCGTGCTCGAAGAGGGGAACGAAAGGGAAGTCGCCGGTGAGTTGCGGCGGAGGAGGAAGAAGAGAAGAAAAAGAGAAGTCGGCGGGTGAAGCTAGAGAGGCTAGGGCACGGGAAAAGTTTATAATCTGTTTTAATACGAAAATATTAAAACAAAATAATCTGTTTAAATAATAAGACGAGGGTTACTATTAATCTGTTTAATAGTAACAGATTAATAAATAAATTTAAAACAAAATAAATAATCTATTTTAATAAAAAAATATTTAAGTTTATAAGGACATTTATAAAATGTGTCATGATAAAAGGTTTAATAAGATACTTTTTTTATAAAATTAATCTGTTTTGATAAGTGTCATTATAATTAGTTTATAATGACACTTACTATTAAGTGTCATAAAATAAATGTCACAATAGGTCTTTTTTCTTGTAGTGAAAGTCCTAATAGAACTAGGCAAACTTAGTTGGAAACTATGAGAAGTCCAAGTTGATCTGGGAGGATCGCACGTTGGTAGGGTAAAAATATACCGAGATACTAGACTTAACTGCAGTTAGGCAAAGAGAAGTACTAGTAGGACTAGGCAGACCTAGTTGAAAATTAGGAGAAGTTCAAGTGGATCTGAGGATCGCACGTTGGCAAGGAGAACATCTACCAAGAGACTATACCTAACTACAGTTAGGCAAAGGAAAGTCCTAGTAGGACTAGGCAGACTTAGTTTGTAACTAGGTGAAGTCCAAATGAATCTAGGAGGATCATATATTGATAGAGTAGAAGTCTACAAAGAGACTAGACCTAACTGCGGTTAGGCAAAGGGAAGCCCTACTGAGACTAAGCAAACCTAGTTGGGGAATTAAGTGAAGTCCAAAGTGAGTTAGTTGGGAGCTAAACACTTAGCATGAGAGAAGTCCTAATTGGGAACTAGGCTAGAGAAAGTTTAAGTCGGTCAAATGTTGACAGGATACTTGGTGAGAAAGTCCTAATAGGTCACGGTTGATCGGAGATTGGGTAAAGTAACCCTAGACTTGTGTTAGACTAGTTAGGATTTTGGTAATCAATTTGGTAATCGATTAAGGGTAAACTCAATCGAATAGGCGATCGATTGGGAGAGTTTTGTCTCAAAAATAGAAGCATGCTTAATCGATTAGCTGATCGATTAAGGATTGTCCAATCGATCATGTTATTGATTGGGAAGCCCTTGACAACAGAAACAAGCTTAATCGATTGGGTGATCGATTAAAGTATTTTCGCAAAAGCATAATAAAGTGCTGAATCGATTGGCTAATCGATTAAGATCTTCTTAATCGATTGGGTAATCGATTAAGCTTTGAAAAAGAGCCGTTGAACGGCTAGATCGACGTGGTAATCAGTTGGGCAATAGATTAAGAATCCTAGGTTGGCGCGATATAAAGAGTTTTTCACTCAGGTTGAAGCAACTCTTCTCTTCCTCCTTCACCCATTCTTGTGCGCTTCTTGGGGACAAGTGATGCTGCATTTCTAAGAATCAAGGGTGATTTCAAGTTAGAAGAAAGCAAGAAAAATAAAAGCTCATTATTGTAAATCTTGTAAGATTTTTTTTGTATTTGCATATTCTTGTTGTATTTCTTGTGTAAGCTTTTACAAGGCTTCTTTGGCTCCACGAAGAAGATATTCATGGTGTTTGTGAGTGTAAGGAGAGCAGATCCTTGGATTAATCACCTCACGGAGGTAGATACCAAGTAAATCCTAGAGTGTTAGCGTTTGCTCAAGTCTTCCACAACGACAAATCTTCATCGAGCAAAAGGGAAGCTATTTACCCTCCTCTAGCTCTCGACGCATCCTAACAAGTAGTATCAGAACAAGATCACTCTTCTTTAAACTAATCACCGAGAGTGCAAAGAGTCAGAGGAAGAAAAATTGAAGAGAAATCCTAATTTCAAGAAGTCATCATTGGGGGATTCTAACTTTAAAATGGAGTTTGACTATGACACTCGGACACCTCCGCCATTTGGAATGATAAGCTTTGATCTTTGAAAGTCAAAGATCAAAAATTTATTTATAATGGAGATAGAGCAATGGTTTTCTCTAATGGAGGGTTTTGAAGTTCCAACAAATAGCAACGAAAAATTCCTCAAGAAAAGTAAATGGAATGAGAAGCAAATCAAGAGATGCGAGGCAAACGATAAAGTGACCAAAGTGTTCGTCAATCTAGTGCCAAACTCCATCTTGGCCAAAATCGAAGAATTTCAAGATGCCAAAAAGCGATGGAGCAAATTAGCAAAACTTCATGAAGATCCCTCCACTTTGCCGAGTCAAGACAAATCCAAAGAGAGAGATTCATCGGATTGAGAGGAAGTAGATTCGGAGGTTAAGAGATGCTCATCATCCGAGGAAGAAATTCAAGAAGCATCCACCTTAAGGATTGAGGGAGAGCATAGATTATTAACTTTGGAACAAGAAGAGGCATTATCATCCAAAGTCAATGAAGAAAAGTCAAGTGCTACTTCTACAAGCAAAGATATAAAATTTTCAAGTTCTAAAAATAAAGATCATATTATTTATTTTGAGTATAGGCAAAAAGAGCATTACAAAAGTAAGTGCCCAAAATTGACCAAGAAGAAGGTTCAAGTGACATCCAAGATTAAAAAAAAAAATCAAGGGAGACCAGAACCTTGATACGCAAAGACAAGGAGCATATTATATAGTTCCTTAACAATAAAAAAAGGCACTACCGAAATCGATGCCCAAAAGGGAAGTCTCAAAGAAAAGTTCAAGGAGGAAGCTCAATTCAATGGGAAGCTTCCAAGGTCAAGATGAACATATCATTAGTTAATGATACTTATTTAAATCATGATAAAATACATACTAAAAATACTTTCTATCATTTCAATACTATTTATCATGAAAATAGGAAACGTGATAAATTTAGAGAAAATTATAAAGTCTTTCATGCTAGAATTATCACACCTAAGATTAGGGAACAATTTAGAATATTTAATGGTAGACCTATAAAATCCAAGGCTAAGAAAAAGAATTTTTATGGCAATAATAGAAAATCATGTTTTGAGGATCTAAGATAAGATAATCAAGTTTTAAGATCAAAACTTGATAAATTAAAAAAATCCTTTGAAAAATTAAAGATTTGTTTAAAGGGTCTAAGGAGCAAAACTTAGGTTTAGGAAAACAAAGATCATCTATGACCAAGAAAGGTTTGGGATACAAACTTAGAATTAAAGATGTTGCAACATCTTATCATAGAGTTCCATATAGGTATGGAACTAAATCTAGGTCTAGGAGTCAAGTCAAGATCATAAGGAAAGATATCTCTAGAGTTGACTTAGATGAGACTAGCATGACTAAGACTTTTAAGAAGTATAGGAAAGTCATTAAGAAGATATCAAGGGAAGATATCCCTAGTGAATACCTAGAACACCCAAGGAGCATCAATAGGTATTAGATTCCTAAAAGTGTGCTCACAATACACTAGATGGGTTGAGAATGTGTTAACTCAAATTGGAAAGGTAGTTAACCCATGTTGATGAAGTTGACACTTTGAGACATTTTCAAGGAATTGTTACCCTTGAAAATGAAAAAGGTTGATATTTACTCTTGAAGAGTAAAATTGTGTCAAATTATATTCTTGAAAGATTTGAGCTTGATCAAATTGGCACAAGTGGGCTAAAACTCAAAGAAATGATAAGTTAGGATTTTAAGCATTCTCTTTGGAGAAATGAGGGTAAATTAGAATTATTATGAGCTTAACGATTAATTAGTGATACTTAGATTGGAAATCTAGACATTTTCTTTAAAACTAAAGATGTCATTTTCGGGCATCCTATCATATGCCATGATTTCATGATTTGTTAAATACAAAATTTAGGAGGGGATAAATGCTTAAAACCCCTAAACTAAGGGTGGAAGTTCGAATAGCCAAACATCAGGGGCTAATATGCAAAAATTCCCTCACTTCCCTGTTTCCGTTCCTTCACCTCACTGCACGCACGCCGCCCCATTGCGATCCCTTTTCTTCCTCCTTGCGTGAGCAAGCCACGTTGACGTCCTCTCTTCCTCACGGTTGTAATCGAAGCTCCGACACCCCCCCCCAATCATTTCGTCTCCTGTTCCCGTGATCGTCGGCCGACCTCTGTCTTGGTAAGTAGTTGGTTGAGTCTTCCTTGTCCCTAATTCTTTCGGTGGTTTCCTTGTCTTGGTTAGTAACGCCGCCATCGCCGGAATAGATCTAGGGCCGACTCCTGGTGGCAGTCTGCTGCTCACGCCGGGATAGAGGACTTGGGGTTTAGGGCTTTGCGTTTGGGGAGGGGATCTGCGCTCCCTGCAATAGATCAGTGGTGGAGCTCGTGTTGTCCTCGGATCTGGACAAAGGGGGCTACTACCAGCGCTGTTCAAGTGAGGTTTTCCAGTTTAGGTGTGAGTGCTACTGCTCATAATCTCGTTCTAGTAGGAGATAGCAACTCTGTTTTGGATAGTATTGGCCTTGGTTAGATTTCGATTCTTGTGCTTCGAATTCAGTCTTGTTTCTGTGGAGTTTCCATTTGCCATTAACCTTGGTATGATGTAGGATTTGTCTGTAATAGAAGATAGATTATTAGTTGATAAATTTGGTTGTGTTTTGGTTCTGTTCAAACACTGTAGCGAGGTATATGTTCTATGTCATGAGGTTCCATGTTGGAACTGGGTTTAGGATTATTTGATCTTTGTTTCAAAGGGATCGATTGATGACAAGTGTTGTTCCTTCTCTAATCAAATTGAGATTGTGAATAGAAACCTTGTTTTAGGTGTTCGGTGGTATTAGAGGTTATGGTTTTTGGGGATTCTTTATTGATTGGATGGGGGGTTTTGCACAAATCTGTGAACCCTGGTTTCCCTCTGTGTTAGCAAGTTTTGATCTATGAAATGGGTCCATGGGATGGTTATGCATGTGGCTTGGGTTGTTTTGATCTTGGTGTGGTTCATGGTACCATTTGTGTGGATTAGATATGGGTGAACCTAAACTGAACCTAATCATGATAATTAGGCATAATTAGAACTAAGTATTTAATTACGATTAATTAAATGAATATGATAATTAGGATAACTCTAACTAATTAAGGAAGCTTGTTTAGCTAAGTATCACATATTATGGTAGCTAAACATTTTACCTTTGATATAGGATATTGATTTGTTCAATTGTGGATATTCTGATGGGGGTTTTCTTCTGATACAAGCATCTCCATCTGAGGTGGGTATTTCTTGACTTATCTCTGTAGATATTGTCATGTTTTCTATGCATGATTTATTTATGGATAGCAGTAGAATTATACCTTTATCTACCTTTGATTATCCTGCTTGGTATTTGTTGTTTGAACTTTTGAGATACTCAAATTTTATGTCAATATAATCTCAATGCTTGATACTTTTATTCTATAGAGTATATACGTGTGCACGTGTGCATAGGAGTATTTGTATGTCATATGATACTAGACATTTGTTAATACCTTGTATTATTGCATGTATACCTAGTAGCTTATTTGGAAGTTATGATTTATGTTTTCAGACCTATGCATGTCATATTGAGGTTTGATTGGTGGGTGTTGCATGTGTTAGTATCATGTACTATTTTACATTATTAAATAATTGGCAACTCTTGTCTCTCTTGTGGTTGAGACGGATCGTCAGTCATATTAGGATTTGCACATACTGTCACTCATAGGCTAGTGGTATTATCAGGAGGGTGTGTGCAGTTGCCCTATTAAGGCTCCGCTCAGCCGCTTATGGGTAGTGGTATCCGTAGCATAATAGCAGATAGGGATCCCTTCTCTTTCCTGTGATATAAGATTTGAGCGATGCTCCCCCATATGATTTGGGATAGGATGGGTGTGTCCTTCGCCAACATCCTATCTACTCGGTTACTCAAGAGTAGTGACAGTAGAGTGCGTATAGTTGTCATAGCCCTACCCACTTGACCTCACCCATAATCAATGACAGTGGTTGACTGGCGTCAGGGGTGATCATGTCATTGCATCATATGTATGATTATATGGATTGTATTTGCTTGTGCTTGCTACATTTGTTTGAGCTATGATGACTGCATTTGGATGACATGCATATACAGGACGTATTTTTGCATAAGGTTTAGTAACCTTTTAGGTTTGGGGGTTTATGACCTTTCTACCCCACAGGTAGGTTTGACACTAATACGTACTTACATTCAATTTCCCAGTCTTGTATTCTGATTATTTTCATGAGACTATATCTGCTTAATTCTATATTATTTTTGTATAAATTTTTTACAACCATACATATCTATCTGTATATATACCCGTGAAGTCCCCCTGAACTCACCCTCGTTTGTTTGCTTATTCTTTTCAGGATGACATCGCTAGAAGAGCCCAACAACCTATTTATTCTTTCGTTTTAGTTTTGCTTCGTTGCACATTTTTTTTTTATTTATAGTGGATGTATTTTCCATTTCCTTTATGTTTTTTGGACTAGTATATAATGTGGATTTATGTATGTGTGCATTGGTCTACATGGAGGGCATTTGGAGTTTGGTTTTGTAGTGATTGCGACAGTACATGATGCATTTGGAGTTTGGTTTTGTAGTGATTGCGACAGTACATGATTTTATTAGTTGTGATGGATATTTTCTTTCCTTTATTTTCCGTGTTGTTGGCTGTGATATGTTGTGGAGGCCATGGAGGCCATATTATGTATGTATAAGATTTTATATTGTCCGTTATATAGAGAATGTGCTGTCCGATTTTGTCAAAAAGTGACTCAATGGGGTGTGACATGCTTTAACATTCATATTCAACTATGAAAATGTCATATGTCATGTCAAACATATATCATTTAGGCATGATAGCCTTTCTTATTAAAATGTTCATATGATACATGTCATGATCATTATCATACATTATTTTAATTTTTGAAAATTAAGATCATTGACATTAATTGATATCTTAGGACTTAGGTGGATAATCAAAGTTTAAAAGTCTAGTTAGAAATGCATAAACTCTTAGATTAGGAAAAACCTAACATTTACATCTCACAAACACCATAAGTAGACTTGTATGTATATTGAGACACATTAGACACAAATGAAATGTCAGGTGGATGAACAAAACTCAAAATGTTTACTTAGTGTATCTATTTGAGTTTTAGATTTATCAAAACAAGTAATTATGTGGACTTCAATAATTGGGAAAGCTAATGTACAAGTAATGTACTTTTAGCCCAAAGAACATAGTTGAAAATTATTTTTGAGAATCATTTCAAAACTATTTTGAAAAACTTTGGTGAAGATTATTTTTTGATAGTAACCATCATTGATCAAATGGATATAAAATGGAATGAAACATTGATGTTCTTCAAGGTTTTCAATTTTGTACCAATCTTTAGAAATGGAAACTATTTTCATAAAAAAATTATTTTTTTAATGATAGTACTAGTGTAATACCCGTGCGATGCACGAGAATTTTACACAATTCAAATAACATGTTTAGTGATAATATATATATAAATTTATATTATTAAATAAAAAATTAAAATGAAAAGTAACATGCAAAGATCACATGTAAAGATTACATTTTCTATGTAACATGCAAAGATCAACATGCAAAGATCACATATTTTATGTAACATGCAAAGATCACATGCCCTATTTGGTTTAGGCGGGAATCGTAAGCTCTCTGTGAATGTCACGTCTGCATGCGTACTGTAGCAAAAACTGTGTTTTATAAATATTAATAGATATATCATAAATAATGTCTACACAAAATTATATGATTTTTTAAATTTTATAGAATTATTTAGGAGTTTCTGAAATTGAATTTGAAATTATTTTCAGAAATCAGAAACTCCCAATCGATCGATTAGGCAATCGATTGGTGAAGGTTTTCTGTGAGCACATAATCTCACGTAATTGATTAGTTGATCGATTAAGATGACCATAATCGATTAGGTGATCAATTAAGATGTGGTTTATTCGATTGAGACCCAACACCAATCGATTAACATGACTATTTTTGACTGAAATTGTCCGATTTCAGTCTATTAACCCAATTTTGAGTAATCTATAATCTCTAACCCTCTGGAATACTTTTATAAGTATATCATGATAATTTTCATGATGGAAAAAGGGGATAAGTTTATGGTGAAAAATTTAAGATTAAGGGAAGGTGTAGGTTTAAGATTGAATTTTCAAACCTCATAACTTCACTTTGAGTTTCCAAACGATTTAGGAACTCAAAATCATTGTTGAAGTTGGAGTATGTTTTGAGAGGCACGTCTTTCTTAAAGACATGATTTATTTCCTTAAACAAGGGACAATAATGAAGATTAGAGATCTTTATTATGATGAATGAATGCTTAAAGTTGAGCATAGAAAACAATGAAAGGTATGAAACTTTCATTGGATACCTTTGACAAAATTGACTCTCGGAGAGAGTTTTTGAAATATGTCAAAGGGGGGAGAAAATGTAGAGTTTAAGTTAGAAACCCTGATTGAAGATCTTAGTTGGGCTAATATGGGCTAGCCTAACTTTAACATATTGTCAAATATCAAAAAGGAGGAGATTGTTAGTGCAATCTTCTTTAGGTCAAGGTTGACTAGTATGACTAAGCTCAGGTGAGCTTAAATTTCGATATTTGACAATGATGCTTGAATGTTGTGTGAGACAAGTCAAGTAGGTCAAGGTTGATTGGAGATTTGACTGGAGAAGTCCTAGTGGGACTAGACAAACCTAGTTGGGAACTAGGAGAAGTCCAAGTGAATCTGGGAGGATCGCACCGCATATTGGTAGGGTGGAAGTCTACCGAGAGACAAGACCTAACTGCGATTAGACAAAAAGAAATCCTAATGGGACTAGACTGACCTAGTTGGGAACTAGGAGAAGTTCAAGTGAATCTAGAAGGATCGCACGCTGGCAGGGTGGAAGTCTACCAAGAGACTAGACCTAATTATAGTTAGGCAAAGAAAACTCCTAGTGGGACTAGGTAGACCTAGTTGGGAACTAGGTGAAGTCCAAGTGAATATGAGAGAATCGCACGTTGGCAGGGTAGAAGTCTACTAAGAGACTAGATCTAACTACGGTTAGGCAAAGGAAAACCCTAGTGAGACTGGTAGACCTAATTGGGAACTAGGTAAAGTCTAAGGTGTATTAGCTGGGAGCTAAACACTTGGCATGAGAGAAGTCCTAGTTGGGAACTAGGAAAGAGAAAGTTTAAGTTGGTTAAGAGTTGACCGGACACTTGGTGAAGAATTCCTAACAAGTCACGGTTGATTGGAGATTAGGCAAAGTAACCCTACACTTATATTAGACTAGTTAGGGGTTGGGCAATAGATTGGATAATCAATTAAGGAGAATCCCAATTGAGTTGATCGATTGGCAGAGTTTTGTCATGAAAATAGAAACTCTCTTAATCGATTGAGTGATCGATTAATAGCTATCCAATCGATTAGGTGATTGATTGGGAAACTTGTATCGCGACAACAGAAACAAGCTTAATTGATTGGGTGATCGATTAAGGTGTTTTCGCGAGACGCAGCAAAAAAAGAAAAAAGGTGGAACCGCCACCTTAGCGGCCCCTGGTCTCGGCCCCATAGATTTCCAGAGGGAGGCAAACCACGGTTATCACTGGTGTGGTGAGGCGCCTGGGGTCGAGGGGATTAATGCAACAGACCAGGGTTTTATCCCGGTGCGCAACTGGCGACCCTCGAACCTGTGACCCCGAAGCAAACGGCCAGGCGCCTTACCATCTGATCCAGCCCGTGGGGGCTGTTTTCGCAAGAGCACAATAAGGTGATGAATCGATTGGCTAATCGATTGGGTAATCAATTAAGGTTTGAAAAAGAGCCATTGAATAGCTAGATCTGATGTGTTATTCTGTTCGGGAGATTATATAATATTGTTTCTTTTTTGCTTGTTGTATCTTGTTTTATATCATGTATTTATCTACTCTTATATCCGTAGAGTCTGTCCGGACTCACCACGCCTATCATCTAATTTTGTTTCAGGTAGCCGATAGATGCATTATTTGGAGCCAGGAGAGGATTCAGTTATCAGTCCCATGATATCAAGCCTTTTGGAGTTTTACCCGCATTTAATTTATTTCCGCACTTTCTTTATTTCCGTATTTTACTTTATTAATCTGGTATTTATTGTCTTAGTAGAGTTATGTTTATGCATTTATGGATTGGTATATTTGTCTTTGGATTTAATTTGAGTTTTAATTTAGATATGTAGTTTCTTTTATTTCTATCTTTCTTATCGATATTAAATACGTGGTTGTGAAACTTTTATTTACTATTATGATGTCAGCTGTTTAAGGCTGTGTTATATATTATTGTGAGACATGTATAAATGTTTCCAGATTGTCCATCGTATAAGGGAGATGTCTGATTTTCGAGCAAGCATAAGTCTCCGAAAAAGCGACACCTATGATTTATCTCATTCATATTGAGTATGAAATGAATTGATGGGATGCTGAAACGACTCAATCATCTTTCGTCATCAAAAGGATTATTCAAGTAACTTTATCTTTTTTTTTTCTTTTTTTATTAATGAATAATAAAAATGTAAAATGAATAATATTATTTTTCTTTATAAATGGTGAATACAATGAATTTTCGAACAATATAAACACAATTATTCTTATGAAATTCCAATCACACGAATTATATAAGTTATTGAAGAATCACCCAATCCCACACAGCTTTCTTTCAGCTAGGCACACCATCTACCTTTTCTGTTAACCGACCGCGCGACTGGTTCCGGCAGTGGAGCCCTCAGTCTGGTCCACTGGCCCACCGAGCAAAGCTTTGGCAACCGCGGTTGCCTTCCCTTTCTTCAACCTCTCGCGGACTACGACGTCCTCGTCGACGATGAGAGCAGTAAGCTGCTGCCCATGCGGCCCCGGAACCACCGTCTCGTGTACTTGCACATGATCCTCCACCTCCACCAACTCTTCTTTCGCCGCCATCTTCTGCTTCCTCTTCTTCTTCAGGTAACAGAGTATGGCGGCCGCAAGGAACGCGAGGAAGAACAGGCCGCCGAGGGAGACGACCACCACGATGACGACGCTGTTGTTTGGGTTCGGCGGAGGCGGAGCCAGTGGTGCCACTGGGGCTGGCGGCGGGCGGATAGGCGTGGGTGGCGGTGGTGACTGCCTCGAGGGCGGGGGTGGTGGGGGTACAACTGCAGGTGACGGCGGCGGCGGGGGACTTTGGCGCGGTGGCGGAGGTGGCGGGGTCACAATTGGCGAGGGAGGAGGGGGACTCCGACGTGGCGGCAGAGGTGGTGGGATCACAATCGGAGGGGGACTCCTGCGAGGTGGCGGAGGTGGTGGGGTTACAGTTGGAGGTGGAGGGGGGCTACTGCTGGCAGGAGGAGGCGGAGCACAAAATGGATAAAAAGGATTAAGGCATGGTGGGATGGGCCGGAAGGCCATGGATAAGTTTGAAATTAAGCTGGAATTGAAGGCTTGTAATTTGTGGTGTGGAATGAAGGAGCTAGGGATCGATGAGGAGGGAGGAGGCCAGGCTTGAGTGAGTATTTATAGCAGTAGTAGTTGATCGATAGAGCTTGTTGGCGTTGGATGAAGTTATGATGCAGCTCATGATAACTTGGCTCCCATGCCAAGGCTTAATTTCTTTGTATTTCGAACTTGCTTCCAATCAATGTGTTGCTTATGAAGCATGTTGCTTTTGATAGGATTAATAAGATTTGTCTACATGCGAACATCGGAGAACATCATACAAACCAGGGCCGTCTCAAGATTCCATGAGGCCCTAGGCTAAATTATTTTTTAATCTTTAATAATTTTTTAAAAATAAAAATTTTTCGTCATCCTTTTTTATTAGGACTTGGGACCGACAATGGTGGGTTTTAAATTTTTTTTTTAAAAAATAAAATATTAATTTAAAAATAAATTTTTATTTAAAATTTGATTTTCTAATTTTTTGAGATGCAAAATTATTAATTAAATTTTTATATTTAAGTTTTGATAATATTTTTTTTTCAATTGATGCACTACAATATTTAATTAATACTACATTAATTAAATGCTGATTATTGCTGTGAATTGTGAATTGTGATTTGCTTCATTTCATTGATTGCAGTTGCTTTTCGCAGATTAGCAGCATGCCATATTGCTGTGAAAATCGCGCTGTTATTGCGAAAATCGCGCTGCATGCGCGATTAATGCAGCAGCGAAAATAATAATGGCTGCATGGCCAATAGATTGAAATACTTAATTAAATTTTAATATTATATATTATATATATATAATAATACTGGGCCCTTAATTTTGTTGGGCCCTAGGCACAGGCCTTAGTGGCCTGTGCCTTGAGCCGGGCCTGATACAAACTAAAATAGGACGGGACTAAGGATGATAATGAGTCGGATTCTGATTAAATTCTATATTTTCTGTATTTATATTCATATCTTATATTCATTCTCATACCTATACATATTAAAATATCGAATATCTTCTATACTAATAAATTCTTTTTTTATTTCTATTCAACTATTATCATTAAAAAACCTATTAGAATTAACATATTATATATATATATATATATATATATATATATATATATATATAAATAGATTAAACATCCATATAATCTACTTTTAACATCAAAAAAAATAATTAATAGGTTTAGAAAAAAAAATTTTATATAAAATTAAAAAAATAAATTAAACATCTATATAATTTACTTTTAACATCGACAAAAATAATTAGTGGATTTAGGAAAAGAAAATTTTCTTTAATATATATATATATATATATACATATTATTTAATCAGGTATTTGGTCGGATATCGGATATTAGTAGTCTCTCTATGCCCTCCTCTATTCAGATCAGATATTGAATCTTCCATGAGATTTGTAGAAAATTGTCATCCCTAACTGGGATTATTCAATCTTAGTTGTTATCGTAGGATACATGCAAGTCTCCATTAGGACAAGGGATTCGATTTGAATCCTCGTTGTTTAGGAAATTCGTACCATCACGTACTATCATACCATAACCTTGGTGGTAACTCTGTTCAATCTTTTTTAAAAAATAATTAACGAGGTTGGGTAACGTGGAACCTCCGGCGACCAGTTCAACCCCTCGAAAGTTTTCCACTGGATGCTAGGGTAAATTGAGAAGCACACGTGGCGAGCGGTCTAGAAGGCCAACGTCCTAGGGTTCACGCCCCACTTTGGAGGAAAAATTCCTGCAATATACACCGTAATTGGGATTGAATCGTGAATACTTGAGATGATAATTAATCGCCCTCCCGCTACACCATAGCTGAGAGCAACTCTATTCAATCTTAGTTGCTATCGTAGGAGGCATGTTGTAACCATTAGATTACTATGATCTAGTGTTTGCTCTATTTGTTTTTTACTTTTATCTTGTTTGATGGAGCAAACTTAAAGCAATTTATTTACCCAGCTATCAATCATCTAAAAAATTCTTTAATTCAATAAATTTGAAAAATCCTTTAAAATGAATTAATAAATTAAAATGGAAAAATAAAATAAGACGGATGCAAGAGCCTTAGAACTATTTAAAAACTTATACAAATCAAAAGACAATAAATGTATATGCAAATTAATATACGAATGCAAAGATAAGCAATACAAGGGTAACAGAATATTAATCTAAACAAAACACAGATACTAAAGCATCGTCGTATATCAAAGAGTGAATCTATATACTTAGTAAAGAAATAAACATATGTATAAATTAAATTGTCCATGATTAATATTATATGAATAATTATTTAAATAATTTTAAAAGTATTATTTTTATTTATTTATATATCATTTAATGAGAATAAACTCTTACTGTTTCATCTAAAATTAATATGTTTGGCCTCCAAATAATGGTGCAACGATTAAATCCCCTAATAAATAATTAAGAGATTTAAAATTAGAATCTCAATACATTACAGAGAATTTATTCAAAGGGTTAAATATCTAATGTTAATTAAAAAAATAAAATTAATAAGTTAGACTAACAAAGTAGACACTTATCTAAATTTTTGAGCAATAAAATATTAGAGATATACTATGGGAGAGTTCAAAAATAAATTTAAATTATAAAAATTTTAACTTAGTTGTTGAGTGACCTTGTATGCAGAAGCCGTCTCTCGAGCTGAAATTTCCGACCCGAATCCTCTGACCTGAATCTCCTGACTCGGACTTCCCAACCCGATTTTCCTGAATCGGAGAGAAAGAGTTGCTAACGTCTGCGTAATGCAGTTTCCTTAAAACAAATTTGTCCTCCTCCGAATGTGCTTTGAGATTCCGATGGACGTCTGTTCCTCAGGATACAACAACGGGACCACGGGCACAACGAAACACTAGTTTCTCGTGGCGAACTAAAGAAGTACCCAAATACTACAAAGGGAAATCCACCGAGCGGGGAACACACAGAGAGTTGGGAACGAGGTGGAAGACAATTGTTGCTCTTTTCTATCTTTTGCTCTCGGTCACAACCTCTTTATATAGAGCTTAGACCCATGCAACAATTAGTGACCGAATTAACATCATTTACGACTAATTAACCATCCAGATCTAAACGTCTGGAGGTTACTAATTTTGCATTAATCAAAATGCTAATTTATTCGCTTGGATAAATTTTGCCCCAACCGGTCGGGCATTCCACGCATGCAGGTTGTGCACGCACACAAATCTACTTGGTTCAGTATAAATCCGAGCCCAGGATTTGCACCCCTACGCACCCACGTATGAGAAAGAGCCTCTGTCCATGCATTTGTTCATAATTAACATGCTAGTAAAACAATTCAAACCAACCAATATGTTTTGAAACTCTTAATGTGGAACTAAAGTCCCATTCATAATGAAGCTTCTTTTTTCTCTATCTCCCTTTCTATTCACTTGTATCGAGCATAAATATAATCGTATATGTTGATGTCCACTTTGGAGATGATCCTCTCGGAAAATAAACCACATGTGGGACCTCGTACTAACCCAGTCATAGCCTATGCATACAATTTAGACTCCATCGTGACTTTGTGTAAGTCAATTGGCTCCCCAACCCTCACTAATGTGAGAGCAGATCCTCTGGTCGTATTTTTGTGGATTAGGGGATGGTCCACTCGTGATTACGGCCGGATCGTGATCGCGATCCGATCGTAATTTGTTGCGATCCCAAACTATAATCTGGGGGGCACGATGAACCCTAGAAGAGATCGCAACACGAGTAAACCATCCCCTAGTCCGCAAAAGTACGGACCAGAGTATCTGCCTCCCAGTAATGTACATGCAGCCGCATGGTACTCAGTGGATTACTTAATTATTCACGGTTTAAACCTAGTGCATTATAGATATTTGCTTTGGACAGTCCTAAATACTTGGGATCTAACTAGTCAGATTTTTTAAAAAAGATTTTAAGTTTTTTTTATTTTTAAATCATTATTAAAGATATTTATACCTAATTATATCATTTTCTATTTATTTTCATATTAGATAAAATTCTTTCCTATTTATTTCATATTAAATTATATCTTTTCTTATTTATTTTTATATTGAATTAATTTTTAACTTATAAAAATCCATTATGAATTTTTTTTATAATTTTTAGGAACATTAAAGATGTCTAAATCTAATTATATCTTTACTTTTTTATTCTCATATTAAATTATATTTTTTTTTATTAATTTTTATATTAAATAAATATTTTCTATTTAAAAATATTCATTCTAACTAGCTAGCCAGAATTTGACCAGTTAGATTTAACAAATTTCTTTTAGCGGGATGAAAAATTTAGAACATTGCTAGTTGAGCGAGGAGCTACGCGTACTTTTGAATTTGCTTGATGGGTGGTCGAGATTGAGCTATTCAGTTCCAAAATTAATCAAATCTCAAGAAGTGAAAATATACTAGCATTCATAGTTGATTCAAAACATGTCATTACAAAATTAAAATTAGATTCGATAAATCTGGGTAGCCAGAATCTGGCTATCCAAAATGAATTTTTAAAAATAAATAAAAAATAAGTTAATATGAAAATAAATATAAAAAATAGTTTAGAATGAAATAAATAAGAAAAAATATAATTGAGTTTAGATATTTTATTAATAATAATGATTATTATTATTATTATTATTATAAAAATTTATAATAGATTTATATATTTTATAAGTTAAAAAATTAATTTAATATGAAAATAAATAAAAAGGATATAATTTAATATGAAATAAATAAGAAATGATGAAATTAAAAAAGGATATTAAATTAAAATTTTGAATCATTTTTATTTGTGCCCGTGGCTATTTTAGTAGTACCCAATTAGATTAATGCAAAACATGGTGCAATTAATTGGTTCACTGTTGAAATTACAGCGCAATTAAGAAAAGGTATGCAATATAATTAAGAAAAGTAAAAAAGTAAAGTAGAATATATTAGTGCATCCAGTTAACGTAATATTAAGAAACTACAGAGCAAAAATGAAATAACATACGACAATTTACCAAAGGACGTATCTAAGAATTAGAAATTACCAATTCACATACCATGGTTTTTGTTTTACCAAAGGGCGCAGGACTTTAAGTGAACTTCCTCTTATACCCCTCCTTTTAACTACTGTATTTCTTTTTCTCTCTCTCAGTAACAAATTTCGAGACGTCTGCACATGCTTTTTCAGACTTTTATTTTAAAATAATATATTATAGAATCGGCGCTAAAAATATAAGGTAAAAATCAAAAAAATATTTCAGTTAAAAAATATCTTATCCAACGTGATTTAAAAATATAAATAAATGATTTTTATATTTGATTAATAGAAATTAATATATTAAATAATATTTAATAAATATATTAATATATAAAAAAAATTTGAAAAAAAAACTATCGCTGAAATCAATAAAAAAAAGCTATCGCTGAAATAAAAAAAAGCGTGGGCTTGAAATTAAAATATTTCAGGCCCAGTATGGGCCTAAAATAAAAATATTTCAGGCCTAGCGTGGGCTTGAAATTTTTTATTTTAGACCCACGTTGGGCCTGAAATATTTTGATTCAGGTCCGACGTGAACTCAAATTTTTTTCTATTTTAAAAATATATTAATATATAAAAAAATCTATCAAAACACTTAATTTCAGATTAAAACGTAGGGTGTAAAGTTACGCTAGGAGGGCCTGAACATAGATGTATGTCTATCAGTGGGTTTTGGTCAAAACCCACTGATATGGCTAAACTACTCCTATTGCATTGGTGATATCTAATATATAGATGTTTGGACACCTAAAACATCATCTCCTACATCTAACCTCTCTATTTATATAGAGTTTTCAGAAATCCAGATATAGTAGGTCCATCAGTGAATTTTGGTCAAAACCCACTGATATTTCTAAACTACTCTTATTTCATTGGTGATATCTAATATATAGATGGTTGGACACCTAAAACATCATCTCCTACCTCTAACCTCTCTATTCATATGGAGTTTTCAGAAATCCAGATATGGAAGGTTCATCAGTGGGTTTTGACATCTAATAAATAGATGTTTGGTGATATTTCTACCTTTTTATATTTTTAAATCACGTTGGATGAGATATTTTTTAACTAAAATATTTTTTGATTTTTACCTTACGTTTTTAGCGCCGATTCCATAATATATTATTTTAAAATAAAAGTGTGAAAAAGCATGTGCAAACGTCTCGAAATTTGTTACTGAGAGAGAGAAAGAGAAAGACAGTAGTTAGAAGGAGGGTATAAGAGGAAGTTCACTTAAAGGTCTGTGTACTTTGGTAAAATAGAAACTATGGTATGCAAATTGGTAATTTCTATTTCTTAGATACGCCTTTTGATAAATTGCCGAATAACATATAAAGAGGAATTGTTTTCTCGCGCTAGCTCCCACCACATTTCTCCTTATAAGTCGTTTATCGATCAGTAAGATCCCCGGATCAAACTGATGCAAAATTAACCATTAAACGAATTAGCATTTAATTATTTAAACAAAATCAACAAACAAATTAATACAGTGCAAGTCTAAAAGAGCGAGATTCAAATCCAAAACCAACGGCGGATATATGGACTCGAGTTCATGAACGGCGGATGGTTTTGCATGGGACGCAAGCAGCATCACCATAATTATTTTTGAAAGAGGAGAAATGGAGAATGAAATGAAAAACTCGAGAAGACCATAGACTTGAACAAGAAGAAAGAAGAATGAACTCGGGCTATATTTATTTTACCATAATTTTCAATTTTGTTAAACAAAATAATCCATCCCGCCTTCATTTCCCACAAAGTAATGATTAATGAAATTTAAAAATGGATTATTCCGCCACTTTAGGGAAATATAAGATGCGCTGATACCTGGAGCAGATCAGATATTGAAGGCCTGCTGGATGTGCAGTATGTCAGCCCAGCCCAACCCACCGAAGTTTCATGGACAAAAGGCTTGGATTGAGCACTGGACGATCTTTCATTTTTTGTTCGCCTACGAGAAAAATTAGAATTACTTCACCTACCGATACATTCAAAACTCAATTTATGTACATTTAGAGAGCTCTTCATCGGATTCCTCTCTCTCTCTTGCGTTAATAACCTGTAAGTAGTGGGGCGTGTGCAGTTACTGCACACGCTACAGCGTCTGCAGTTACTGCACATGCTGCAGGGAGGTGAGCTTGTTGCCCCCTCCCTCTCCACTACTTCTACCCCCTATCCTCTCCTATATAAGGAGAGGGTAAGGGGCTTCATTCAAGTGCAAGATGTGGTGCAAGTGTGAGTGAGAGCAAGAGAAGAACTCTAAGACGAGGAGATCATCCAGGCAGTGGGATTTGGTTCGTGAATCCGAGAGGGGAAGAACTTTCCGACACGTGATCGTTCTTCCGACGACAAGCGTGACGAAAAACGAAGGACGAACGGAGAATCGTTGTAAGTGTTTACCGTTTTCAATATCGTAACTGCGTTCAGAATTTCATGCTTAGATTAACAATGGTATCAGAGCATAGATTCGTTCTAAATAGCATGAAATTGCTTCGCCGAAAAATTACGACTTTGTGTCGGCAGTTTTTTTTCGAGTCGGTCGACTTTGTGTCGGCAGTTTTTTTCGAGTCGGTAAAATAATTGTTAGCGTTACGAACCGACGATCCCACTCGGTCGTGTTGTACACTACCAATTAACCGCGTTCGTCGCGGTGAAAACTTTGGACGATCGAAAAAAAAACGAAAAAAACAGCCGGCCGAAGCAGTAAAAAAAAAAGGTTTTTTTCATGCAAATTTAATCCAATGAATATATATATATATATATATATATATATATATATATATATATATATATATATATATATATATATATATATTATATATATATATATATATATATATTTGCATGTTTTTTTTTACTTCAATTAAATTAGCAAATTTAATCTGTTGATTATATAAAAAAAAATTTTTTTTTTGCAATTTTTTATTAAATTAATTAGCTTTATGCTTTAATTAAATAGCTTATTGCTTGGTTAAATTTGTATTAAAATTTAGCTATTGGTTATTGGAACTAGATCAAAATTTGATTGAATGGATTGGATTTTAATTAGAATTAATTAAATCCGATTAAGTTGGTTCATTTCAACTGGAATTTAAATTATTAGTTGATTTAATCAGACCTACTTGATCAACTATGTTTATGTCTAGTTAGAACCATTAGTTGGTTTGAATAGACCAAATTGATCCAATAAAATCAGAATCTAGTTCAAACCACTAGTTAATTTAATCAGATCAATTTAATACAAACAAGAACCGATTTGTTTGGTTCGATCAATAGATTTGACCTTAAAATTTAGTGAGCTAAAAGACTTAGATAAGTCTTCCATGTCCGATTAGATTAGTTCTAATGAGGATAATGGACCCAGACTAAGGATTCGATTTCCCAATTGATCGGCCCAAAGTGTTAGTCAATAGAGCTCCCAAATCAAGAAAATTTGTTTTTCTTATCTGTTTATGATTTTGTGGATTTATGCATAATTATGAATTGAATTGAACCAGTTTTGTACTGGATTGTCAGTTTTGTACTGACAATGTATATTTTTCAATTCTAAATATTGCATGATAGGGACGGCATGGCTGGTCATAATGAGCGACTAGAGGAGCTATTGGCGGAATTCAGGACAGTTTTCTATAGTCCATTTCTCGGAGTCCAGGGCGTTATAGGACGACTGGATCGGATCTTCTGGAAACTTGAGCAGGCCGGGTTCCCCATGATTGATGATCACCGAATCGGGGAATTAATGCGTGCTCTACCAAAGAGAGCAGGGAAAGTTGCGAATCAGATATGGGCTGAACACAGCTTTCGCCTCTCCTACATAGAGCTATGCAATCAGCTGCTGCGCCAACAGTTTCCTGAGGACTTGGGGGAATCTGACTCCGAGTCTGAAATGGAGGAGGATCCTGAACCCGAGGAGAATCTCGAGGAAGAGGAGGATCCCGAGATTCTTGAATACGAAGAAGATCCCGAGATGGAGGAGGATCCAGAGGAGGATCCAGAAGAAGAAAATCCAGAGATAGAAATGGATCCAGAACTAGAGGATCTCGAGGAAATTGTTGAGATCGAGGAGGATCCAGATCTGGAACTTGAAGAAAACATGGAGATTGATTGGGATCCGGACGTGGATAATATGAAAATAGAGCAGGATCTAGAAGAAGAAGAAGATCCTGAAGAGACAGTAGAGGATCCTGAAGAGGTCCCAGAGGAGATTCCTCCTCCACCTGAGGTCACTCTGGTCCAGACTAGAGAGACGGATCAATTTTTAGCTACGATTATATTGTCCGCTCTATTGGGAGCAATATCAACCTATTTGTTCTCTTAGCTTCCTTTAGTTACTGACGTTATGTACAGTCAGTATTTATCCATGTAGTGTAATTGTCGTTATGTACGAACAATTTAAGTAATGGTATATGTTAACAAATTTGTTAAATGATTAGTTTATTTAATGATGATTAGTTCATCATAATTAAATGATTAGTTCATTTAATGATGATTAGTTTATTATAATTAAATGATTAGTTCATTTAATGATGATTTGTTCATTTGATGGGATGTGTGTGATATAACTAATCATTGTTTATTAGATTGGTACATATAAAGGATGAGTGGGAACGCGGTTGTCACTTAATTTTGTAAACCAACTCTATTTACAATGAGTTATTTATTGATTACATGCATATAACATACACTGAATTACTAAATAATGCGTTTATTTATGTTAGGTCATGGCAACAAAGAATATTATAGCTGAACTGAACAAAGGAGAGAAACTAAATGGGGACAACTACAAAATATGGCACCTCAAGATACAGTATGTACTTGAGGAACAAGAAGTTCTAGAAGCTGTAAATCAGTTTATGGTAGAACCTGTAGACGGTGCTACCGCCTAGCATAAGCGTGATCTTGATGCCTACAAGACATGGAAGAAAAAGGACTCCACAGCAAAGGGCATTTTGATTAGTTCAATGGTTGATGACCTAGTGTATGAGTATGAGCCATTGCCTTCAGCTCATGCTGTCTGGGTTGCCCTGAGAAATAAATATAGTGGAGTTAGCGTAAGTAAGCTTCGCCAGCTGACAATCAAATTTGACAGCTTCAAGAAACGCCCGAATGTCACCATGACCCAACATCTTAGGGAAATGGGAAATATGATTCGAGAGCTAAAAACTGCCGGTCATGAGTTGACAGATGAACAACAGGTTCAGGCAGTTATCCGTTCCCTTCCTGATTCTTGGGAATCAATGAAGCAGAATCTTACTCACAGTGAAAGCATTAAAACTTTCATTGATGTGTCACGCCATGTTGAACTGGAGGCGGAGAGAGTAGAATCTGCAAGGATATCTGGACAAGCTTTCATAGCTGAAGGATCTAGACCCAAGAATAAGAAGATATGGTTCAAGAAAGGAAAGGGAAAGGGAAGAGGAAAAGAAGCTGCTGCTGGGCAAGGCCCGATCAAGAAGGAGTTTAAAGGAAAGAAGTATGGAAAGAAACCTAAAAGCAAGCTGACTTGCTATAACTGTGGCAAGAAGGGCCACTTCGCTCGAGATTGTACCGAGCCGAAAAAGGTAATTCCATATTTAACTTCTTTTCATGAGCATAATGTTGCTAGTTCAGTGTTGTTAGCTGATTCTCATCCTTTGTGGATTATAGATTCAGGAGCAACGAACCACGTAGCTCGTGATCGAGCTACATACGTGGAGTACCGTCGAGTACCAGCCGGTAACAAATGGATATATGTAGGAAACAATGCAAGAATTGAAGTCAAAGGCATTGGCACTTGCAAGCTCAACCTTCGTGGTGGACAAACGTTGTTTCTACATGATGTCCTTTATGCTCCTGATATTCGACGGAATTTGGTTTCCGTTACTTGTCTTCTTGATTTGGGCTATTGTATAAACTTTTACAGTCGTTGTGTGGAACTTCAAATTAACTCTGTGTTAATTGAGTGTGGTTATGTAATGAATGGTTTCATGGTTCTTGATGTGGAACATGATATTAATTGTGGAATTAATAGTTATTTTTCAAACATTGCTCTTGCTAGTGATGCTAATATCAATAAGGAAATTTGGCATGCTAGACTAGGACATATAGGACAAGAAAGAATGAATCGATTAGCTAAGGAGGGTCTATTAGGCTCTCATGCTAAGATTAACTTGTCAGTATGTGAGCATTGTCTTGCTGGAAAAGCAACGAGGAAACCATTTGGCAAGACTATTAGAGCTGAGTCACCATTGTAATTAATTCATTCGGATATTTGTGGTCCGATGAATGTGAAGGCTAGACATGGAGCTTCCTATTTCATTACATTCATTGATGACTTCACACGTTTTGGTCATGTGTATTTGATCTCTCATAAATATGAAGCATTGGAATGCTTCAAACGTTATTTAAATGAAGTTGAGAATCAAATGGAACGTAAGGTTAAAACCTTACGCACTGACCGTGGAGGTGAATACTTGTCTGATCAGTTCAAGACAACTTGTAATGACCGAGGGATTATTAGACAGCTAACTATCCCAGGAACTCCGCAGCAAAATGGAGTTGCTGAAAGAAGAAATCGGACTCTTCTAGATATGGTTAGGTCTATGATGGCTCAAGTTAATTTGCCAATTTCCTATTGGGGAGATGCATTATTAGCTGCGACCTACATACTTAACCGAGTGCCTTCCAAGTCTGTTCCATCTACTCCATATGAACGTTGGACAGGCAGAAAACCAGATTTGAGTAATCTGAGACCCTGGGGGTCAGCTGCCTATGTTCATGATAAGACTTACAAATATGGAAAACTAGGATCAAGAGGTAAAAAGTGTATCTTTATAAGGTATTCTGATACTTCTAAGGGTTATGTTTTCATTGGTGAGCAGCAAGATGGAACCGTCTCTGAAATTGAGTCAAGAGATGCCACTTTTCTCGAAACTGAATTCCCAACAAGAGGTGAAGTTGATAAGTCGATTCCTTTATTTGCAATAGAGGAAGAGGATAATGTTCCTTTATCAACAACTCAGGTATCACAGGAGATACCTGAATCTAGTCAACCCAGTGGGAGTGATTTGCCAATGAATGAATTAGTTTCAGCTCCTCAACAGTCCGACTTACGAAGGAGTAGTCGTAAGATTATTCCTCGGAGAAGGTTTGACATTGAGAATGAGACATTAATGATTCTCCCTATTGACGATGAGGAACCTCGAACGGTTGAGGAAGCATTGAAATGTTCAGTCAGAGAAAAATGGAGAATTGCAATGGATGAGAAAATGGAGTCGATGAGAGAGAATCATGTTTGGGATTTAGTCGATCTTCCTCCGGGCCGAAGGGCTATTGGGAATAAGTGAATTCTCAAAATCAAGAGGAAAGCAGATGGATCGATTAATCGATACAAAGCTCGTCTGGTTGCAAAAGGATATACCCAAATGGAGGGTATTGATTTTGAAGAGAAATTTTCCCCAGTTGTGAAGTTTGTGTCAATACGTGTCATTTTAGCTATAGTAGCACATTATGACTTGGAATTACATCAGATGGATGTAAAAACGGCTTTCCTTAATGGTAATCTTGACGAGGAGATCTATATGGCACAGCCAGAAGGTTATATTGCTGAAGGCCAAGAGGATAAAGTATGTAGACTTAAAAAGTCTATATATGGACTAAAGCAAGCGTCGAGACAATGGAACATAAGATTTAATGAAGTCATTTTATCTTATGATTTCGAAATGATCAATGAGGATCATTGTGTATACCTCAAGGAGGATAAAGGAAAGATTGTCATATTATCATTATATGTTGATGATATGCTAATAGCTGGAAATGACATACAGTTTGTGATAGAAATCAAATCGTGGCTTTCATCACAATTTGACATAATAGATATGGGAGAAGCCGAGTACATCTTAGGAGTTAAGATCATTAGAGATCGATCAAAAAGACTTTTGGGTTTGTCTCAAGAAGCTTATATTACTAAGATGTTACAACACTTCAATATGTCAAATTGCAACATTGAACAAACTCCTGTAGCGAAAGGAACTGTTCTGAGCAAAAGTATGTATCCCAAGACTCCTGATGAAATAGCCGACATGAAGAAAAAATCATATGCCAGTGCCATTGGTAGTTTAATGTACACTATGTTGTGTACACGTCCTGACATCAGCTATGCAGTTGGCTTGGTTAGCCGTTTCCAGTCAAACCCAAGATCGAGACACTGGAAAGCGGTGAAGAGAATATTCAGATATCTTAAAGGGACAGCGGATTATTGTCTCTGCTTCCAAGGATCAAAGTTGAGCCTGAAGGGCTACTCAGATGCAGATTGGGCTGGAGATCTTGATGACAGAAACTCCACATCGGGCTACGCTTTCTTGCTGAATGGTGGCGCCATCTCATGGAATAGCAAGAAACAAGCTTGTGTAGCTTTGTTGACAATGGAAGCCGAATATGTGGCTTGTGCAGCGGCTGTACAAGAAGCTGTCTGGCTGAGAAGATTCCTGAAGCATTTGAAGATTGCTGAGGATAGTGGGAGTCCAGTTACAGTGTTCTGTGACAATCAAGCTGCAATAGCTTTTTCCAAAGATCCCAAGTATCACAGCAAAGGCAAGCATATAGAAATCAAATATAATTATGTAAGGGATATTGTTGACAAGAAAAAGGTAGTTCTTGAGTATATCCCTACACGTGCTATGCTTGCAGATCCTTTTACTAAGTCATTGACTAAAGAGTCATTTCTTGGATATGTGAAGTCCATGGGACTTCGAAAAATGTAACACAATGTACAGACAAATTCATTATATGTGAAAGTGCCATGATTTATTCGGTGTATGTATTGGTGGTACATTTTGAATAAAGTCTCGATAAGCATATTGGCAGGTTGAGATTGGTCCACTCACATGGGCAATCATCTCTATTTGTTGAGTATAAATAGAGGTAAGACTATTACTTATGGGATAGCTTATGTAGCTATAAATAGAGACATACTCATAAGTTGGAGTCGCCTTGATTTGTATCAAGATGAGATCATTTATGTAATGATCGGAGTAAATGAACCCACCATTTACTGAATCTGCTTAAAGCCAGATAGGAATTCATAAGTTGAATTCAGGATTAGACATTGGGTATGTTTAGATCAAATCTGTACGATGTTAATTTTGAGAAAACATGCACTCTTTTGTTAAAGAGAAAAACATCGTAGCATGTGATTCATACCACATGTGCTATAGCGACAATAAGGGTAGTAGGAGAATGGATCTCTGCTTCTCTACTATGTGAGACCCTTGAGATTATAAGTTAATCTCAGATTTACCCTATGTGACTATTTGGCTGTCTGCTTGAAATTTTAATCAGTGTCTGCTACCTTAGCATGTATCCTATTAGCTATGGATGATTCGGTCTATGGAACATAACTAGGAAAGCAACTGATTAAAATGAATAGATTCAAGCTAAATAGGAAGACTAAGAGAGATTTACATCATTGACACTTATTCACTGGTCGACCAATTACATTTTTTGTTGAGTACTTAAGATGTGATTGTGAATAATTGTATTGAATGGAAATACTGAACATGCTCTTGACTTAATGGTCATAACGAGGGATTAGAGATGTTCATATTGATGTAAATGTTTTAGTCTGGGGTAAAAGCAAGTGATTGATGTCTCTGATTCATGTGATAGAGCGACTAAGTAAAGTGTAACAACTTTCTTAGTATTGATCGCTCAGAGAGCAGCTAAGTTAAGTGTCATAACTTTCTTAGCAATGATTGCTCAGTATGCTTGCCGTCGCACGAATCATTTTCCCTAAATATATGAATTGGATGATCTATTAGTCTATGTGACTATATGGGCTTTGTGACCTGATTCTTGTATTGTCTATGTGACTTGACTTGTATGAGTGAGAGATGTATGTAGTGGGGCGTGTGCAATTACTGCACACGCTGCAGCGTGTGCAGTTACTGCACACGCTGCAGGGAGGTGGGCTTGTTGCCCCCTCCCTCTCCACTACTTCTACCCCCTATCCTCTCCTATATAAGGAGAGGGTAAGGGGCTTCATTCAAGTGCAAGATGTGGTGCAAGTGTGAGTGAGAGCAAGAGAAGAACTCTAAGACGAGGAGATCATCCAGGCAGTGGGATTTGGTTCGTGAATCCGAGAGGGGAAGAACTTTCCGACACGTGATCGTTCTTCCGACGACAAGCGTGACGAACAACGAAGGACGAACGGAGAATCGCTGTAAGTGTTTACCGTTTTCAATATCGTAAATGCGTTCAGAATTTCATGCTTAGATTAACATAGCCTTCATGATTTATCTTTTCCATGTTGATCTTGAGACGAGTTGGCGGAGATTCTGGGGCCATCCCTGCCATTATTGCTACTTCAACCAACCAACAACCATTGTTAACCTGATTCAACAATTGTCATTTGCCATTGTCTTCTACTGCGTCTAATGTGAGAACATAAGAACAATTTTAATACTTACTCATTTTGTCAACGGGTGGACAAGACCTTCGAGCATCTTTTCTTCAGCTGCAGCATCACCATACTTCTATGGTACAGGGCTAAATGCCGGTTGCGCATCACACACCCGTTTGGGTCTTAGCACCGGATTCGTTGAACATTTGCCACAGCAAGTATCAAAGAGACAACATGCTCAACAAATGATTAATGAGGTATCTCTCAGTAGACTTTCACTTTGCCAACGTGCGATCCTCCTATATCCACTTGGACTTCACCTAGTTCTCAACTAAGTCTACCTAATCCTACTAGGACTTTGCCAGTCAAGTCTCCAGTTAACCTTGATCTACTTAACTTATTACACACATCTTATCAAATATCGAAACTCAAACTTGAGCCCACTCGAGCTTAGTCAAACTGGTCAACCTTAACTCAAAGATGATTGCACCAACAACATATACTTTTAGCTTATTGTACAAACTAACGGTTTTCCATGTGTATGAGGTTTTGACTTTCTAATATAAAATATCATGATTTACTATTGCGGTTTTACTTACGGTATTTGTAAATATGATGTAGGACTCAATTTTGAGTCACAAGGTTAAATCATGATTTATCACTATGGATTCGCATATGGTATTGGTACATATGATTTGAACTCGGTTTGAGTTATAAGGAGGACTCTTGAGAATGGGCATGTATAGATCATATTTCGTGCCATTTTCATACTATACATCTACATTGATCTATGTCGTTAATGAAATTAGTACTATGATTACCGTTGAGTCTTGTTTTAGTTATAATAACTTTGATTTCTTTAATCTTATATTAATTGAATTAATAGACCAATTGTTTAAAGGAGTATTTAACTCATAAGTTTTGGCATGTTGAGCTCAACTAAGTTGTTGTGTGCTCTATACGATGTCACATATAGCTAAAGTGAGAGAATGAAGAATTAGGTTTCCATTGGATGGGCTAATATGAGATTAATAACAACACACAATGATTTTTTCTATTAAGGAATTAAACCCCAATTAAGTGATTTAATGCTTGATGCATGAAGGGGGTTTAAGTTTTGGATATGGATTCAATGTGTAGATCCAATAACCCAACTCTTTAACATTAACGGGTTGTTAGTGTGTTACAAGCTTTATGGTAGATGGTCCTTGTAGGATGAGCCTGTGTATATAAGGAGAAGGTTGGTTTCACTTAGTGAATCTTGTTAAAATCAAGAGCTCTTCTTTTTCCTCCTCTTTTACCTATTGAGAAGAACTTAGGTTGTTGTTTGATCCTTGCATAAGGCATTTCGTTGCGCTTGTAGGAATTTGTCGACGATAAAGTAAGGAACAATGACTCTTGCAGTGGATTCAGTTATACCTCGTTTGCCATTGCATTTGGTCTTCCAATGTATCTGATGATAACTAGATGCTATGGATACATCCTGATGTGGTCAAAAGGGCGGTGGCTCACGTCATCCCAAGGCTCGGCTGGTTGGGATGCATGTCATCACTCCTGGTCAGGATAATGTGTCCTCGGTGAGTCAAATTATACTTATGAATTTCCAATTTAGAAAGATACAGCTCCCCTCTCGGGATGGAAACTCCCGAACAAGTACTCTTAGGCTAACCTAATCTATAGGTCTAAATGTTAAAATTGATAACTCTCGGGTGGGTGAATAAACCCCCCCCCCCCCCCCCCCCCCCCCCCCCCCCTCTTTTGCAGCTCCCGGGTGAGAATGATTGTCTCACATGCAGCTCCCGGACAAGAATGATCATCTCACACTCAACTCCCAGGTAGGCACGACCATTTCTCATATAGTTCCTGAACGAGGACCTGATTGAGTGACGAGACAACATCAAGTTAATAAAGCCTACTGTTATGAATCTCTTTAAGGTTAGCAGATGGGGCATCAAGGCCTTAAAGATGGAGCAGTCGAATAAGCCGCAATCATAAATATGCAAAAAACTATAACTGCCAGATCATAAAAAGGGCGGCTATAACGATCCCTAGGCCATTAGTACAAAGGATAAAAGGTCACTGGAAATGATATAAAAAGTATCATCTATATGGAGAAAAATAATATCTCTCTAATCTTAAAAGTCTTTAATTTAGATTAATTATTTTCTCTCCCAATTTTGACTTAAGCACCGGAGTGGAATCGTCTGGGAAATCCTTGGTCCATCCTAACTCTTTTCTTTAAGTTCTCTTGATTTTTAAGTTTTCTTAATCCTACATGCGCCAGGTTACAAGCCCGAGCCCCCTTTTTTGCGGGCTTTTCCATCTATGTGTTCGCTCCAACATTCTCAGCAGCATTCTTTTAGTCACCCGGGCTCATCTGTTAGGATCTCGCATCAGGATCACATCCTTTGGTTTGTTTTCAACCTATCACATTGCTTTCATCAACATCTGAAGATAGGAATTTTTCCACAACTATTATCTTCTTCCCTGCGTACTGTACAAATTACTGTTGATGATATCGTGTTCTCCCAATGATATTCACAACCAATAAAAGTGTTTACTAGGCGAAAACATTCCAAATTAAACGTATTACCATTCAATTTTAGTGTCATTAATCTTTTTTGATCAATTGCTTGATCATATGAATGTTTAATATCAGCATTTGTAAAATGAATATATTGAAATGAGTTACATTTAATTTGTTATAATTTTTTAATCTTGATCTGGGAATATTAAGAGCAATTATCCTACAAATTTAAGTTTTTAATTAGTTTAACATAATTATACAAAATTAAAAAAATTATAATACGAGAAAACTGAATTAATTATTGCCCACGTCATTAGTATATCTTGTACTAATGGATTTTTTAATGTAAATTTATTATTATTTTCAAATAAAACTTTTGAATATCCTTGAATACAATGAAGAGTAAATAAACAATCACATATTTAATTTATACGGATCAACTTAATTAATTATATACTCATCACTCAAGGAAAATGCTCTTGGATAGTGGATTATAGTACTCTTAATAAATTTTTTTTCTATTATAGTAAAATATGATTATCTTCGTCCCAAACGTCTCTTTAAGAAAAATCTTCTATAAACTATATATTAATTATTAAAGTTGATAAAATGTTGATATACGACTCTCCATTACTTAATACGTTGTAAACCTTATCTTAATTACTTCTATGACTGCTTAATCTTATCCTAATTACTTAAGGTTAGGTTCAACTAATCTATTATATACAAAGAAGTGTTTATCTAGAGTTATGATTTCATCTTATTGCACATTCATATTTCGATTTGTACCACTATGTGAAAATTGATAATAGACTTCGCCATAGGTTACTTCGGCGATTATCCCTTAGTTCAATTAACTATTCTTTTATTGGAATAAGAAAGATTTAGTCAATGAATTGGTTAATATGGATCATACCTATTAACAGTTTCAAGGTGACAATGACTTCCACCTCCTTTCCATCCACTCTAACTTTTAAAATGCGTTTGGTTCTAGTTATCATATATAATTTTAGTTATGTGATCACTTAATAATCACATAATCAAAATTATGAAAAATGAAATATAATCTATAGTTGTTTGGTTCAATTTAGATGATCAAATAAAATCTTATTTTTTAGAGATAATAATCTATTACATAATATAATATTTTACCGTATTATCCCTTAGTTCAATTTAAATAGGTTAATATTATATACTTATCTAAATTTAAAATAAAAAAATAAGATGATATTATATACATGTTCACACTCTCGATAAGTATAAAAAATTATATCAGTAGTTGAATCGACGATTGGAGGTTATTCTTGATAATCTTGGTTACCCATCCAAGTTATTAACTAAAATCTTGTTTGGTTTAGATAATCAATTATTCCCAAGTAATAATTTATGCCCGACACGTCAGCAAAAGTGACATGCAACCACGAATTGAAAATCCTTAGAAAAGTGAGATTTTTCTTGATTCTGAGGTTATGAAACTTATCTTTCCAAAATTATCCTCCAATATTTACATTTAAGACAAAAATAATCATAATTTATTAAATTCCGGAGGCATCACTCATGGCCGGTTGTCAGCGCTGACCGCCGACCGCTGGCCGCCGGCGATCGACGATCGGCGATCAGCAATCGGTGCCGACGGTGTCCGGCGCCGACAGCCTACCACCAGCATCCGGCGCCGATAGCCTACTGTCGCATCAGACTCCACTGCCTACGTCGACGTCGGTGGTTGGAGTCGGCGCCGACAATCGACGAAATTTTTAATTTAATATTTTAATTATATTTTTAATAAATTAAATAGAGAAAAATTAAATAAATTTAATTTAAAATTTAATAAAATTATCTAAATAAATTATAAAAAAAATCTAAATTATTTATTTATATATTATTATTATATATATATTTTTTGAGATTTTAATTTTTTGAAATTAAATAAATATAATCATAGATTCGACTACTTATATAATTTTTTATACTTATCAAGGGTGTGAATATATATATATATATAATATTATCTTAATTTTTTATTTTAAATTTAGATAAGTATATAATATCATCCTATTTAAATTGAACTAAAAGGTAATACGATAAAATATTATATTATATTATTGACTATTACCTCCAAACAAACAAGATTTTATTTGATTACCTAAATTAAATCAAATAACTTCAGGTTATATTTTATTTCTCATAACCTTGATTATGTGATTATTTGTTAATCACATAACCAAAGTTATATATAAAAACTTAAACTAAGTGCACCCTTATATATATATATTTCGTTTTTTTTTAATTTCCATATGAGACATAATAAATATGATTTACAATGAAACATCAATATTTTGTCTGATCTTTAAGTCGTCATATGCATATAAAGTCCTCATGAGATGGACTAATGATTAATACATGAGTATTGTCATCTTGAGATTTGGGGGTCAAAACTTGACAAAGCCAGTGTGCCCGTCCTCCCCATGCGCTAGCCACAACATCCGAGTTAGTAGACTCATGATTTATCTCCTCCGTGTTGACCCTCGGATGGAATGACAAAGATATTAGAGGCGAATTAACGAATCGTCTTTTGTCACATTAAATCGTCATACAAGCTTTCACTTCAATGTTAGAGAATGCAACAAATGTATTCGACAAGGGGGCCACATGAATAGCCACTCAAGTAGATCATTCAAAGGTTTTCATTAGTTGTGGAAAGTCTCCATCTTTATTAAGGGTCATGTAATCTCGAATAAGCAGTAGGAATATGCACTAAAGTAGACAGTAAAAATATGTAGATTCAGCAGTCTGATAAGAAAAGAGCAGAGTTAGGAATAGTTATCCGGTTGAAGCGCCGGCGTGCCGACTGTCCTTAGAGAATTGATTGCCGCCCTACGGTGCAAAGGCTTCTGGCAACACCCTCCGAAGATCCGACAATCACGCGACGTTCGTAGGTGCACTCCAAGACGAACGTTGCCTTCAGACACAACCTTTGATCGCGTAGGAAGAAGCCTCAAGATTCGAAGAAAGCGAAGAGAAAAGGAAGTCAAGATCGAGCAAGGAGATGATGATTTCGTAAGTGCATTCTATCCCCCCTTTTATAGATCCGAAGAGGCACTCTATTGCCTCTTCGTGCTGAGGAGTCGCGGCCACGCGAGGCGTCGCGCCGTGCGACGCTTGATTCCTCAAAAAATAAAAGGTAAAGGAATAAAAATAAAAAATAAACCAAATTGGTTTAGGAACCAAACCGAACCGCGCCACCCGCAAGCGCAGGCCCATAGGCTGGAGATTTGCACCCCCCCTGCGTGCGATAATCGCGTGCGTCGCGCCCGGTTTATGGATTTTCGGCCCAGACCCCCTGAAACCACCTGGTTTGGGCTCAGCCCGCGCATGCGTGTAGGTCCCCTTAAGCTTTCTAAGCATAGTAGGAATGACTTCGTATATAAGGCATTCCAACTCTCTTGGCTTGGCAATGTGGGACTAAACACATACATCATCTCCTTCAATATATTTGAAATTCAACAAAAATCAACAGGTCAGTGGACTTTGTTATCATGACTTTGTTTTTATTTATGTAGTCGATTGACAACCTAATTGTTTGGCGCAATTGACTAAGAAATATGTTGTATTCGGTTTCTATTGGACTAGTACTCAACTATATCAGAGGAAACAAAGGAATCAGTCGCAAGTTGTGATATTCAGTTAAAGGCCAATCGAATGATGAATGCTAAATGTAGTCATCATATAGGAATTGATCACAAGACGTGAAAATTGATTGAATTAATTGACTAATTGGTGCTACATTAGTAAGATTATGTCTACGAAGCACGAAGAAGCATTTCATGAGAAGAAGTTTTGAAAGATCAGCCTCCAGATCGAGGACAAACAACAACAATATATCTAACTTGTCATATTATTATCCTATCTTATTATGTGCTTTCTAACAACAATCTTGTTCTTTGTTGTATGCCTCTTATTGTACTCCTATTGACAAATTTATAAGAGGTTTCTTCATCTAGAGGAAAAATTAAGATAAAGGATTCCAAGAGCCATACGCCTAAAAGATCATAGGCCATGGATTAAGAATTTGGGGTTATCATCGTGTCACTGTATTTTATGTGTGTGTTTTTTATTTCTATTGTTTCCATTGTTAGTTTGTTTTATGGCCTTACTAGAATGCAACAAGAAAAAGTTTTTTTTTAAACTTGGAGTCTCACCCTTCCCGACCTAACTAACACCATGATCCAATGTTATCTCTTAAAATTTTGTTGGACATATTTTGTTTTAATTTTATCAATTGCATATTTTCATTTCATGTCAATTTGGATGTGTTTTTATCTATATATTTTGCTCCTTAATGGTTTGTGCGCATGGTTGGTAATTTTTAACAGATCTACCAAGTAGTGTAAGTTTTTTACAAATCATACTCAACCTGTGAGAGTCATATTATGTCGGTGAAAATAATTTTCAATATTAATATATATCTAACGACTCAAAAAATATATTAGAGTCTATTTATCATAAAAATTTATAGACATCTATTTTAGCACGCATGGATAAAGCTAATTTAATTCTTTTTGACATACAAGAGAATGTGAAAATATATGTTCTTGATTGCTAGATTCATATTGCATGAACAGCATGCAATGACCAGTAATTAAAATCAATAAAACGATCGATGTCTCCTAGTTCTCATGAAACTGAATTCACCATTCACACGAACAGAATTTGGTTTATCACACGCTCCTAAAATCTACATCTCATATATATATATATATATATATATAGAAATGATACTTTGCCTGATCACCTTACATGAGCGATCGTAGGTGACATCCTACGTGGGTAATTTGACATAGCTAAAACTCAACTTTTTTAATCTCTCATTTGTATGCAATAACTTTTCTCTCTTTCCTTTCTCATCTGCATGCAACACCTTTTATCATTATGGTGTAATTTTTAAAAATCAATGTCAAGATAATGTAGTTGCTACAACATTGTAGTAGCTACTATATATATAGTATCTGCTATAATGTATAATAGTTATTACACATAACAGTTGCTAAGTAGCTAGCTACAACAACTGCTGTACTAGTTAGCTGCAACAACTGTTATAACAACTTCTAATGTCCTAGCTGCTATAGTAATTGTAGCAACTACTATGTAGCAACTAGCTTTTACTATTGTAGTAGCTAATTGCTACATAATAGTTGCTACAATTTTACTGTAACAGCTACTGTATAGTAGCAGCTATTACAATAATTGCTACACGTTGTAATAACTACTGTGTAGTATACGTAGTAGCTATTGTGTAGTAACTCATATAATATTGTAGCAACTTCTATATTGTAGTAGTTACTATTCTCTAATTGATTGTTGCATTCAATTATAGGAGAGAGAATTTTAGAGGAAAGAAAAAAAAGTTACATGCAAATGAGAGAAGAAAGAGAAAAAATTATTGTATGCAAATAAAAAAGAGATTAAAAAATTGGGATTTGTCTTGTCAGATCGTTCGCATCGAATGTCACTCATGATCGTTCATATAAAGTTAGACAGGATATCATTTCTTTCTCCCCGTATATAATCATAGTGTTTTATCTCATCACGCCATGATAATAATTACAAACAACGATAATTATAAAACAAATGAATGCAGCCGTGGAAAGAGCTATCGATGAGTATGACGACAGCGAAACTTAAAGAATGACCGATAAAGATCAAACCAACTAGCTTCATGTACTCTACATTAATTCATGCACACTGTACTATTAATTAAAATTGAAAACAATATACATTAATTAATTTCTATAATTTAATTATCCTCCGATCTTATTCCTTTTTCTGTATTAAAATTTAAAAAAAAAATGTCAAATTTTGGAATCTTCAACTCCCTTCAGTACTCGAGCTCAGTCTGCCACGTCGTTTTGTAGTCTAAATTAATCTTTATCTGGACTTAATTAATTAACGACTACTATCACCATCTCAAGTTCACTGTATCTCACTCACCACATACAAACAGTATGCGTACGTAACTGACACATCACTTGCCTTTCTTTTATCTCCCATACATCACTGCTTACTCCAATTATATATCTTGTTAGGTTAATCAGTTTAACTCAATTAATTAATAATTAACAAGGAAATGTGATTAGGTTGAACTGGTTAATTTTTTGATTAATTAAAGTACAGGAGACATCAGCAAAACTGTACATTGCACGTATGTTTAATATGCAGGCATGACACCGTGGTTTCTTTCTTCTTCTCGTTCAGTGATGGTTTAGCAGAAAACCAGCAGTAACGAGGTTGATAGTTATCGATAAATTAGTAAACTAATTTATCGAGTGAATGAGAATTTAAAATTTAATTAAAGCAGCGTGATTCAGAGGGAAAATGAATGAATACTAACATTCTTGTAGAAATATTAAGGTTGTTTGACTTGGAAATTGTCTCAATTAGTTAAATGTTGATAAAATTAATTAAATAGGTTTTGGCGGCTGCTTCTCAGCCATTAATGTTGAAGTCTTGTGTTGTCGTCAATGCTCAAACGTGGTTCCTCGACCAACACGTGGTCATACGGTTCCTCGACCATTAATGTGAGGTGACCATGCAACTCTCCCCTCAAGCGCGTGTCAATTGCAGCGCTCAATTAGACTATGAATTTGAGATTGAATCAAATTTACTATTAAAAAATTATTAAAATTAAAATTTGAATTTGTTTAAAATTTTATATTTTACATTTATTTAGTTGGTTAGTCGGTTTGGTATTAAAAGTTTGTTTGTTTATTTTGAAAGATTTTTTTATTAATTTACAAGTTTGATAGAAGTTTTGTATATGAATATAATTCATAATTAGTATTCATGAATATTATTCATAAATATTTTACAATTTTTATTGATGAAGATTAATAAATTAAATATATTTATATGTTGAAACTTATTAATTTAATTTAATTTAATGCATGAGTTGGTCAGACTTTTTATTTAACTTTGTGTATATATTAGACGAATATTTATAAGCTCTTACTAGATTGAATTCAAGTTTTCTCACATTTGATTCATTTACAAGCATAAGCTCGATCATGTGCAACTTAAATAGCATAAGATAGTTCGAAAGAGTGTTTAGCATCTTCAAAGTAATTGTTATAGGTGGTAAAAGGTGATTCGCTCGTCCCAGCGCCCCTGCCAACCCGTTACAGAGTTAACACGGAGGACGTAAACCCTTGCCCTTTTTCTTTTTCCGTTGACCCCCCCCCCCCCCCCCCCCCCCCCCCCCCCCTCATCACATGAACGAAGAAACACCGCAACCCCCTCTTCGCGATTTCTTCTCTTCCCCACGCGAGTGAGCCAAGCGTTGATCTTCTTCCTTCCCTTTCTTATTCTCCATGCGAGCCCTTCTTCTTCTATCTACTGAAACCCATCACCGGATCCAATCCAGGGTGGACAACCGTGCGGTGATCTATTTTATTCTTCACGAAGAGGACAGATCTAGGATTTAGGGAAGCTAATCGGAGAGGGAAGGTTTTCATCTGAGACTCATGGAGGTTCAGCTGGGTTCTATTTGGATCGACACAGGGAAGGGAGGAGGTCATCAAGGTGCTATTCTCGGTAAACTTTCTGATGATTTGGAATTAGATTAGTATAGATCTGTAATGATGTTGTGGATGTGTGTGTGGGTCTGTTCTTCTGTTCTGATAAGCTTGGTTTGTTGATCGCAAATGGGTTTCTAAGATATTCGTGTTCCCTATTATGAGTTTCTCACTTTGGATGAATGTGGTGTTAGGAGTTGGAATTTTTGGATGATACTATGATCTCATTTTCTCCTCGTTGAGAGTCATGTGTTGTGGCGAGGTTGCCCTGTTCACTGGTCAGATTGAAGACTTGGGCCATAACATAGTTTGGGTGGGTTTTCTAGGATTCATGATTAGGGATCGGTAATGATTTAAATTTGGATGTGTAGATCACATGTTATTTAAATCTTGGGTTATGGGATTGACTATGATAAGGGATCATTTACCTCTTGGTTCCATCTTGTAGGGTTTTTTAGGGTTGGAGTTTGGGTAGTAAATTAGTTTGGAATTGCTACTGATACGAAGTGGTTTCCTCTCTAGTTTTGTTCTGTGGACTTTAGGGTGTTGTCGTGTGGTATATGTTGGGGTTACAAGATTACAAATATAGTCTCACATCGAAAACACATGGAAAATATCATAAGCTATTATAAGAGAAAGATATCTCCATTAGTATGAGGTTTTTTGAGTCCAAGAGTAAAACTATGAGGACTTAAGCCCAAAGTGGACAATATCATATCATTGTGGAGATATTTAAATTCTTTCAGTCCTAACAATTAGTATCATAGTAAAGTCGATCTTCACCAGACTAATTGTAGGAAGAAGCACGAGCTAGAGCCATAATCCAGATATAATCATGTGAGTTAAGCCTTAAACAAAGGAAGTATGAACTCTCATGTCTTGATCAAGAGGACCAGACACCAGGCAGAGAAATCCTAGTTGTGGCTAGACAATAAAGTCCTAGTAGGTCGGGTGGACCGAGGATAGAAAGTCCTGGTGGGTCGAGGATCGGGCATCAAACGGAAATACTTTTCACTTAAGAGAGGCCTGTGGTCCTTTGTTTGAGGGGGAAATTGTTGGAGTTACAAGGTTACAAATATAGTCCCATATTGAAAACACATGGGAAAGATTATAGGCTTATAAAGGAAAGATATTTTCATTGGAATGAGACCTTTTGGGTAGAGCCCAAGAGCAAAACCATAAGATCTTAGGCCCAAAATAGACAATATCATGTCATTGTAGAGATATCTAAATTCCTTCGGTCCTAACAGTATATATTTGGATTTCAGCTTTGGAATCTTTTGTTTATTAGAGGCTACCGAGAGCTTTTGGTTGGACCATTGGATGTTGTAATTAAGTTTAATCTTAATATGATTTAGTATTTAGTTTAGCTTATTATTGATTGTATACATAGCTAAACTGTGTCTTTGATATAGGACATTGATCGTTTACATGTGTTAGATCGTGGGAGTTCTTTTGGATACACACTATATTACGAGGCAGATACATTCTTCTTGTATTCCTTAGTTTATTGAACTTAAATGTATGACTTGATTTACTTTCGAGTAGGATGCGTTATCTTGATTCTGTGTTGTTTGATATCATTGCTTGATATTTGAGTTGATCAAAATCATGTCTATATAATCTCACCTGTTGATTTCCTGATCTGTAAAGTATTGCCGATACGCGAGTACTTAGAAACAATCATTAAACATATCTAAAATTTGGTTGACATTAGATATACGCTTAAGGATGGCAATGGGGCGGGGCAGGGCGGGTTTGCCATCTCCATCTCCGCCCCCATCCTCGCCCTGATCCCCAATTTTACCTAATCGGGTAATCCCTATTCCCGACTCCATGAGGATTAAATCCCCATACCCGTCCTGATCCCCGCTTTAAATTGATTCACTATTAAAATTTAACTCTAGATATTATGAACAATTATGTACAATATACTTATATTATAATAATAATAATAATAATAATAATAATAATTATTATTATTATTATTGGAACTATCGAGACTATCGGGGGTGGGTTCGGGGATGGAGATAGCATCCCTATACCTGCCCCCAATCTACTGCGGGGATTTGAAAAAATCCCCGAACTTGAACCCATACCCGATAACGTGTCTCGACTCGCCCCATTGTAGGTTTTCCCCAAGGGGCCCCGAGCCCACAGGGAATATTGTCATCCCTATATACACTACCTAGTAGATTAGTTACATGTTTATTGATCGAGATATTAGTTAGATACATGTGTATCAAGTTTGTTATATGGTAGTTGACTTGGTTGAGATTGTGTATTTTAGTATCATGCATCACAACTGTATTGTTGCATGTTGATGATCATCTACTGCCTTGTGGTTTGAGCCTCTCGTCGGTTATATAGTTTCTGCTCACTCAACCAGTCAGGGGTAGTGGTAATTGTTAGAGTGAAAGCAGTCACCCTGTTATGCCACACTCGACCACTCTTGGGTTGTGGATTTGGAGTTGTGGGCAAGCAATTGATATCCTCTCCGTTGTTTATGAGGGATAGTAGAGCTATTAGTGGCTTACCCTTTTTCTGGGATTTTGGAATAGTTGACTCCCTAGCATCCTGTCTACTCAACCACTTATAGTAGTGGTAGTTATTAGAGTATGTACAGTTGTCACAACCCTATCCACTCGGCCTGACAAATGTGATGTAATGGTGGCTTGACTGACGTTAAGGGTGACACATATCATTGCATCTGTGCATTTATTTCATCGTACATTTGTTTGTGTTTGTTGCATTTGTTTGAGCTATGATTCTTGCACTTGATTGACATGCAAATATGAGTTATTCTTTGCACTTTTATTCAATTATCATGTTTATATATTACTCTATTTCGAAGATTGTATACCTTTGTTTCTACCTACTTATTATATCTTCTAATGCAATGCATTTATCTATATTTATACCTGCAGAGTCCGCTAGGACTCACCACCCCTTGTGTTTAATTTTGTTTCAAGAGTTAATAGTTGTATTTTGTGGAGCAAGGAGAGGATCCATCTGCTAGGCCCTCAACGTCGAGTATTTTAGTCGTTTTGTATTTTAGTTATTAGAATAGTATTTTATTGTAGTGGACTTGTATTTATTTTTTTGAGTTGGAGTTATGATTAAGTAGTTGTGGACTTTGTGTGTATGTCTTTGGTTTTGTATTTTATTTGGAGTTTTTCACTTCCGGTAAGTTAATAAGTCAAGTAAGTTTTATTGTGGTTATACTTATTTTCTTCTTATTTGCTTTGCATGTTTCCAGCCGTGTGGGTTGCGTTATATATTTATAGGTTGTGTTGGGATGTATAACTGTTTCAGATTGTCCGTCGTACAGTGGAGGTGTTGTCTGATTTTTTATCGGACATGCGGCTCACTAGGAATGACAGCCACTAATCTAAGGGTCTACTCTTAGCTATCTACTTCCACTAAATCTTCTCCTTCTTAAACCAAATCCGAAGGTGAAGAAAGTTTCTTACAATAGGATTACAATAGTATTACAAGAGTAGTGGCAGAAAAACATGGAACAAGAGGACTTTTACAATGACTCTGAGAATTTTGCTTCCTCTTCTTCAAAAGATTGCTCCAAGTTGAGTTTTAGAGCACTAGAGAGCTTGTTGACCACTTGAGTATGAACACTTAGAGCTTTGAACACGAACACTTGGACCATTGAGCGAAAGCAATAACCCTACAATAGTTAGTTTTCTTCTTTTATATATGATTAGCTTTTTTCTTATATCAGTTCGACTAATTTCTGTGCCAATCAACTAATTTAATTTGGTCACAGTCCAAATAATGACTTCTGAACCTTTTAAAATCCTGTCTTATTTTGTCGATTTTTTAAATATCAGTCAAATTGATTTGTACATCATTCAACTAATTAGGTTGATTAAGTAACCTGTCGAATTATTTTTCTTATGTCCGCTTAAAAAAACACTAGTCAACTAATAACCTTAGGGATTATTAGGTTACTCAAAATTGGGTTAGTGGATTGAAATTAGACAATTCCAGTCGTGCCAATCGATTGGTGTTGGGTCTCAATTGATTAATCCATGCCTTAATCGATCATTGAATTGATTATGGTCACCCTTAATCGATCACCTGATCAATTGGGAGCTTCTAATTTCTAAAAACAAATTCAGATCTGAATTTTAAAAACTCCTAAATAATTCTACAAAATTCGAAAAATCATGAAATTTTGTGTAGACATTATTTATGGCATATACTATCATGAAAAAATAATTTTCTATTAAAATAGCCTCCATTTTCAAAGATTGACATAAAATTGAAAACCTTGAAAAACTTTAATGATTCTCTCTATTTTGTATCCAATTCATCAATAATGAGTGCTATCAAAAGATAGTGTTCACCAAGGTTTACCAGAATAATTTTGAAAAGTTTTTCAAAAATAATTTCCGACCATGTTCTTTGGGCTAAATGCACATAACTTATACATTAGCTTTCCCAATTATTAGAGTTCACTTAAATTCTTCCTAACATCTCATTTGTATCTAATATGTCTCAAAATACATACAAGTCAACTTATGGTCTTGTGAGATATAATAGTAATGTTCTCCCTAAACTAAGAGGTTCATGCATTTCTAACTAGATATTATAAACTTTGATTATCCATCTAGGATGTCAATTAATGTCAATATCCTTAAATTCAATATAATAAAATAATACCTGATAATGATCATGGCATGCATCATATGGATATTTTCAAAAGAAATTCATCATAGCTAAATGATGCATGAATGACACGACATGTGATATTTTTATAATAAAATATGAATGTTTATGTATGATGTCATGGCATATGATAAGGCATACAAATTATGACATTTTAGCATAAAAGAAAATACCTAGATTTTTTTATCAAGTATCAATAACTCATCGCTAAGCCATTGATAATCTTAATTTTGCCCCTAATTTTTTCAAGATAATGTCAAAACTCCTAACTTGGAATATCTTTGGATTCTAACCTAGTTGTGTCAACTTTATCAAATTCAATCTTCCAAAAATATAGTTTGGCATAATTTTACTCCTCAAGAGTAAATAAATAGCTTCTTTATTTTCAAGGGTAACAATTTTTTAAAAATGCCCCAAAGTGTCAACTTCATCAAGGTTGGGTTAGCTACCTTTCCAATTTGAGTTGATACTCCCTAAACTCATCTAAGGTGCGCCGAACATACTCTTAAGAACTCAAAATCTATTGGTGCTCCTTGTGTGTTCTAAGTATTCACTAGGGATAACCTCCCTTGACATCTTCCTAATGACTTTCGTAGGCTTCTCCGAAATCTTAGTCATGTTGGTCTTGTCTTGGTCAACTCTAGGGATGCCCTCCCTTATGACTTTGACTGACTCCTAGACCTAGATTTGATTCCATAATTATATGGAACATTATGATAGGATGACCCATATTTTGGTCTTAGGTTTGTACCCCAGACCTCCCTTAGCGGGTCCTTGTTCTCCCAAGTCTAGATTGTGAATTTTTGATCCCTTAAATAAATTTTTATTCTTGTAAGAGAATTTTTTAATTTATCAAGTTTTGATTTCAAAACTTGATTCTCTATCATTATTTCCTCAAGGCTTGATTTTCTAAAATTATCTTGGAAATTTTTCTTCTTAGCTTTCATCTTTGTAGGTCTACCATGAGATATCCTAGATTTTTCTCTAACCTTAGGTGTGATAGTCTTAGCATGAAGGGCTCTATAGTTTTCCTTAGGTTTTTTATACCTCTTTTTTTTCATGATAAATAGAGCCAAAATGATAACAACTATTTTTAGCATGCATATCATCATGATTAGCATAAGAACCATTACCTAATGGTACCTTTGTTTTGTTCTTGGAGGCTCCCCCTAAGATTGAGCTCCTTCTTTGGTCTTGGTCGGATCCTTCCCCTTGGACATTGGCCGATAATGTCCCTTTTGTTTGCATGAGGAGCACACAATGTGCTTTTTGTCCTTTCGTACCATGGGGTTGACCTCCTTTGGCTTCTCCTTCCTCTTGGGTGCCACTTGACCTTTCTTCTTGGCTAATTTCGGACACTTACTCTTGTAGTACCATCTTTCTCTACACTCAAAGCAAATGATGTGATCTTTATTTTTATAAATTATAATTGTTATATCTTCATGAGTTATAGAGGTGATACTTGACTTTTCTTCATTTGATCCAGATGTAGAGGCTTCTTCTTATTTCGGCATTGATGAGTTATACTCCCCCTCAACCCTTGAGGTGGATGCCTCTTCACATTCATCCTCGGATATTGAGCACCTCTCAATCTCCAACTTCTCATGTACATGAGACAAAGAGTTTTCCTTTTTGCCTTTGTTGTTGCACTATATTGAGGATAGATCTTCATGAAGCTTTGCCAATTTGCTCCAAAGCTCCTTGGCGTCTTGATATTCTCCAATTTGACTCAAGATTGTGCTTGGCAATAGATTGACCAACAATTTGGTCACCTTATCATTGGCCTTGCATATCTTAATTTGTTCCTCATTTCATTTACTTTTCTTGAGGAGCTTTCCTTTATTGCTTGTTGGAACTTCAAAACCCTCTATTAGAGCAAACCATTGTTCTATATTCATCATAAAAAAAATTTGATCTTTGTGTTCCAAAGATCAAAATTTGCTTTGTCGAACGTGGAGGTGCCTGAATGTCATAGCCGAACTCCATTTTTGAAGTTGAATCCTCTTTATGATGATTTCTTGAAATTAGGATTTTTTTTTCAACTTCTTCTTCTTTCTCTAGCTCTTGCTCCCATGGTGATGAGTCCAAAGAAGAGCAACCTTGCTCTGATACCACTTGTTAGAACCGGTAGGCGAGCTAAAGGGGGTGATTATCTCCGATCTTTGCTCAATAAAGATTTATCGTAGAGGAAACTTAAGCAATGCTAACATCTCAGATTTTACTTGGTATCCACCTCCTTGAGGTGGATAATCCAAAGATTCGCTCTTCCTCACTCTCTTATACACTATGAAAGATCTTCTTTGTTAAGGCGGAGAAGCCTCATACAAGCTCACAAGAAGAAATACAACCAAGAACAAGTAAATACAAAGAAAATCTTACAAGATTTATACAAATGAACTCTCTTGACTTTTCTTCCTTTCTTCTAGCTTGGAATCTCCTCTAAAATCTTAGAAATGCAGCAGCACTATGCTCCAAGACTTCTCTTGAAATGGTGATAGAAGGAGAGGAAAATGTGTGAAGAGATGCCGCTTCAACCTGCGTGAACATCCTATATACCCGCGACCTAGGATTCACCCAATCGATTGCCCAATCAATTACCACGTCAGTCTAGCTGTTCAACAACTATTTTTTGAAGCATAATCGATTAGCTAAATCGATTCATCACCTTTCTATGCTCTCGCACAATACCTTCGTAATCGATTGGCTAATCAATTACGATCCTCCTTAATCGATTACGCAATCGACCAAGAGGATGCTAATCGATTACCTAATCAATTCAGCATGTTTCTATTCTCATGATAATCTTGCTCCAATCGATCACCCAATCGATTGGCAAATCCCTTAATCGATCACCCAATCGATTAAGGACTTTTCTGTTCTTGCGAGACAACAACCCAATCGATCACCCAATAGATTTCCCAACCCTAACTTGCTTAGCTCTCAAGTGTAGGGTTCCTTTACCTAACCCTGGTTAACCGTGACCTGTTAGGACTTTCTCATCAAGTGTCCGATCAAACCTTTGACCGACTTAGACTTTCCCTTGCTTAGTTCCTAACTAAGACTTTTCTCGTGCCAACATGCGATCTCCTCGATCCACTTGGACTTCGCCTAGTCCCACTAGGTGTGCCTAGTCTCATTAGTATTTTTTTCATACCAGCGTGCGATCTCCCCGATTCACCTAGACTTCACCTAGTCCCACTAGGTGTGTTTAATCCCATTAGGTGTGCCTAATCCCACTAGGACTTTTTCCGTACCAACGTGCGATCTCCCCGATCCACCTGGATTTCACCTAGTCCCACTAGGACTTCTCCTGTGCCAGCGTATGATCTCCTCGATCCACCTAGACTTCACCAGTCAAGTCTCCAGTCAGCCTTGACCCACTTGACTCATACAATATTCAAACATCATTGTCAAACATTGAAACCTAAGCTCACCTGAACCTAGTCAAACTAGGTCAACCCTGACCTAACGATGATTACGCCAACAATGTTATTGTGTCATCTAAATTATAGCATGAATATTTATGACAAGTTATGCAAATTGGTAAAATTAACACTATTGCTAAGTGTTGAGTTCAACTCAAGAACAAGTGTGATTGTTAACATTTAGAAAATTTTAAAGGGCTAAAAAGTAAACTAACCCAAACTTAGGGGCTCGTGTGCGAATAGCTAAAATAGGGGGGTTTCTTTTGTAAAAGACCAATTCTTTTAAAAGGGGTTTTCTTTTCTCCAGGTGGCAAATCACAAAACCTAAGCTTAATCCCGATTCTTTCTTCCGCTTCATCCTCCTCTTCTTCCCTCTTCTTCTCTTTCTCCGATTTCGCCGCAACCACTACCACGGTTTCTCGCATCTCCACAGATCGCGAATCCTCTCTTTTCCATTGGAGCAAAGCGCACGAGGGAGTTCTGAGTTGTTGATAAGTATCATTTTATTAATTATTTTATATGTCAAAATCCATGTTTGACCCATATTTTTCTTGCTTAATTGTGAATTTACCCTAGATTTTAGAATTTACCTTTATTTTGGACTTAATTACAAATTTACACATATTTGGATTATTTGGCCACTAAATTTTTGATCTATTTTTTGTAGGCATGAAAGGTTCATGGACCTAGGGCATACCGGGTCAAACTTGAGTCGGAAGTGAACCCGGATCGAGTTATCAAGCTTCGGATTAATCCGGGCCGTCCGATTCAAAAGCGGCTAGATCTGAGCCATCCGAGACCATCTGAAGCAATCCGAGCTAGGGTTAGGGTTGATCAAGTATTCTGATCAAGATCTGAAGGTTTCATCCCAATCAGAGCTCATTCAACCGTTGGATCAAGCTCAGAGGGCTCTAGATCGTCCATTCAAAGATTAAGTTGATCTGGACCATCCGTTGTACATCTGAAGGATCTGAGCTACCACGAGGCAGATCCTGACCGTTGATCAACATCTAGAAAGTTTGGGTCAGATCGGATGAAGATCAGCCGTTGGATTCATTCAAATCAATCTGGGCCGTTCATTCCTAATTACTTAAGGAAAATTTGCGTAGCTTCCTTCCTCGTCGCGTCTTCACCGCAAGTCTTCGGTTCTTCGTCTGTTCTTCCTTTGTTCTTCAATTTTTCTTCAATCCGAGGCGCGACCACCTCAATTCTTTGTTTGGAACAAGATCTGGATCATTGGAGGATAGTTTTGTTGGATGATTTCAGCTCAATTTGTGACGGAACAGGGCTGTTTGAGGGTTTCGGCATCTCTGCTACCCAATCACTTGTTTCTCGTCCACAAGCCATTTCTGATCGTTTGAGCTGCTTGTAGGGGTTCTCAGGTGAGCTCAGATGATCCTCAAATCATCATCGCAGTCCATCCATTGAGATGGAAGAGATTGGACTGGAAAATTCCAGCCGCGTGTAGTTTGAGCAGAATCGACCGACTGAGCTATTTTCCAGTGAATTACTGAGCTTAGGGGTTCGAGGCCAGCCCTTGCGTGACGAACAAGGAGATCTTGGGCTAATGGAGTGATTGGGGTTTAGATTTCTTATTGTAGTTTGGTTTTTAGCTGTAAATTTCATTTCTGTCATTTCTGTTTCATTACTGAATTCGTATCAGAATGTTTAGTTTCAGTTTCTTAATTGTTTTTGCTTAGTTAGGTTTCAATTCTGCTATGGTATGAGATAGATTACTTGTTAGTGATTAGTTGTGCTTAATTTCAGCTTGTTTTTACACTTCAATTGCTTGCGTGCCCTATTTTCAGCTTGCGTATCAGCCTTTTTCTGCAAATTCGCTTTAGTTCTGAATCCTTTAGCTTATTTCGCATTTAGTGTGTTAATTTAGTTGATCTAAGTTTGTTTCACCTTTAAATTCATTTCTGAATTTTTGTTCAGCTTGGTAACTCTGAATTTCAATTTGTTTTTCCACTTACAACATTGCGTATCAGCTTTCTTCCTTTATATCAGTTCTTGTCTTGAGCTCCTGAATTTTGAATCAAGTTAATGTTAGCTTCTTCTTCTGAATTTACCTTTCAGTTTGTTTTATTTCCAAAACCCTGGTATCCATTTCTGCAAATTGGACTCAGCTGTCTTGTTGCGTGCCAATTCATGTTTCTGCAAAAGAAAAAGTTTAGTTTCAAATATGCAAATTTCGGTTACAAGCTTCCAAGTTTCATGTCAAGCGAACCATAGACTTTTCTATATCTTGTCTGGATATTAGATTGCACAATCTAATTCAGCAACCTGGTTTGTGAGTCCAACACTTCGTTTCCCTTAGATTTCTGCAGTGAATCTGCATTTCTGCAATTCGAAAAGCCTTGCTGCAGTTTTACCTTGTTTCCTGCATTTTCTGAAGTCATTGTTTCCTTCAGATTTCTCTGAATTTCTTGGCACAGTTTCTGAAGTCTCAGTTGAGTCTGGTTTTAGCATCTAAATCAGTTTCTGAATTTTGCATAAGATCCTTGCGTTCCTGCATTTACCTCTCTGCATTTAGCTTGGCTGAAAAATTCTGCACCTCTCAATTCTGCACACCCTTTGCTTTTGAACTCAGCAGTTTCCCTAAGCTGTGTATCACCCTTTCTTGCGTACCAACTTCAATCCCTGCATATCAGTTTGTTGTGTATCAAAATTCCAGCTTAGCAGTTCTAAATTTGTGTCTTCATTCAATTGTTTCTGACATGGGCATTTTCATTTCTGCATATCAATTTTGCTAAGTTTTTGCATGACTGAATTCTGCACTTAATTTGTTTGCTTCACATCCATTTACTTAACATTATTTGCTTCACATCAGTTGTAGACCTGCCCTTGTATCAAGCAACCAATCAAAATTGCACTTAGCTTTAGCTTTTGGCACATGAGTTTTTCTTCACTTGGTATCAAGTTGTTTTGATTTATTTGCTTGCATTTAGGTATCAAGTTAAGTTTCGGCTCGAGTGGTGATGCTTTAAGTTTAAATCAGTTTGAAGCGTATTCTTGCAATCGAAATCAGATCCGTGTTTTCTTTCCAAAATGGTGTAAATGCCTTGATTGAGTTGTTTATTTGTTAGGTTCATCAATTTCCTAGATTGAGTTGCCTTGGTTGACTTGGGTTTTCCATTGGTTGAGTTGTTTATTACCATCATTTTGTTTGGCTTATTAGCTAAGTCCCTCTATTTTCATTGCATTTCCATTTCTATTTGAAACCAAATCCAATTCACATTCGAAACCCGAAATTCACAAATGACACATAAATACAAGCTCGAATCAAACAACATCAACTAGTCCCGAGGAAAAATACGACCTGTGGCCCCTTTACTACGTTTTCATATTTTGATTGCAAAAGGGTTTCCAGCATTTATTCATATTTAAATTTGAGACCCACATTCGTGACAGTCTATTTGGGTCCATCAGTTGCCGCCAACGATCCCTCACTTTCTCCGATGGGTAAAGGTGAGTTAGTGATCTTGATCGTGCTCTTTCTTCCTTCTTCTTCATCCAAGCGATCCGATTTCTAACGCTCTTCCTCTCCTCGCAAAACGGCCTCCTCCCGTCATTAGATCACGACGTCGGTGGCATCGACCCCCAGGTGACTGAGCCGATGGCCTTCCCTTCCACTTAGATCGGTCATGAATAGAAGGTATCACCGTGCCCTAGTTTTTCTTCCCTATAGCTGATCTGTACCCGATTTAATAAGGTCGATCCCTATCGATCCAGTTTTCCAGTGCCTTGGCAAGGATTGTTCTTGGTGATGAGAAACAGATCTATGATCTTTGGGGAGTGACGCGCGAGAGCAAGTTGTTTCCTCTCATCAGTTCGGAGTAGAGGGGAGCCAGGTGGTGCTTGCGATTGGGTAAGATTTAGATTTTTCCTTGAGTTACATCTGATGGATGGATCGTTGAGATTTGTTCGCATTTGGAGTAAGAATTCTATGCGATTCTTGTTTGAATTTGGATTTTTCATTTGGATGTTGTTTGATCAGTGGTGATGGGCTAGCATTCATGCTTCAGATTAGTGTTCATTATAGTAATTCTGTTCTCGAATGAGTTTTGTTTTCAGAATTAGATCTGTGGCTTTATGTTGATTTTGTGTTCGATCGGATCGGAGTCTTGTGCCGACGATGAGTAGGTTTTGTGTAGAAGGAGCAAACTGATCAGATCTCTACCTGTTAGCTTTTGTTTTGATGAGTTAGCTTAGTTTCTGGATTTGAGTAATGCTCTGTTTTGCTTTTGCTATTGGAGGTGGAGATGATGTGAGGTAGAGGCAGTGGGGTTTTGATTTCCTACCTTATTGCATTTAGATCTTTTGGATCTTCCGACCGTGAATTAAATTGGTGAAGGTAGGTATTAATTTTGACTTGGGCTTAGGTTGTATTATACTTAGCTAGTTGACGTTTGTATAACTAGCTAAGTTATACCTTTGATGTAGGATATTGATTCCAGCTGATACGGATATCTCAACGTGAGGAGTTTCTCTTTGGGCTCGGATTTCACTTTGGAGGCGGATACCTCTGACTTATCTTCTGGATTAGTCATAGATTATATGCTTGATATGTTATGGTTATCAATAGGGTTATGTATTGTTATATACCTGTTTTACCTTATGATGATATTGTATATGCTAAACCTGACATGTGATACCTATACCTTTAGGACTTAGGCTATGGTGCATTATCTATGATCCTTGCATATCATGTTGACATATGCGGACTAGTTAGTGGATGTTGTTTGACTAGTGTCATGCGTCATCATGCACTGTGCATCACGGTCGACCAGGGGCTCCTTTATGGTTGAGACAGGTCGATAGTCATACCTGACCTACTCATACGACCACTCATGGGTTAGTGGTTGACGGAGTATGGATAGTGTGCTCTGTGCTGCTCCACTCATGCACTCATGGGTTAGTGAATTGGAGTGTGGTAGCAGACAGAGCCCCTCCTTGGGTAGTCCATATACCAGGAGATGAGAGAGAGAGGTCTCTCCCCCAAATATATATATATATATATATATATATATATATATACACACACACCACACACACACACACACACATGGGGTAGGGGTAACACTCAGATAGAGATATCATCCAGAGATGACCTGGGATAGGGGTGTTACTTCAGCAGGAAGGTAACATTCAGATAGAGATATCCTCCAGATAGGTCATGGGGTAGGAGTGTTACACCGACAACATCCCGTCTACTCGATCGCTCAGGAGCAATGATAACAGAGTACTGATGGTAGTCACAGCTCTACGTCGGAGGGTGACCTCCGCTTAGCTTCCTCCCATACATAGGTGACGATGTCTCACCGACTGCAGGGGTGACTATGTCATTGCACTATGTGCATACGCATATTTTGCATTTGCCCGTGTTTGCTATACTTGGATGTTGCATATGATTGACATGCATATACAGGATATCATTATGCCCTGGTTTTGACGACCCCGCCACACTGGTATGGTGTTTTCTACTCCTCATTTTAGTTGTACTTATCATTGCCTGTACATATGTTATTTCGATAGCCTTCTTTACTATTGCTAGCTTAGACTATCTTGCATATCTAATGAGATATCCGCTGAGTACTGTGAACTCACCCCGTTAGCTCCTTGTTTTTATTTCAGGATGATCGACTGGAGTGCTCGGCAGCCTGTCCCATTTTACGTGCATCGAGACAATTTCGTCGTTTACCTGTGTATGCTTGTAGGTACATGCCGGTACCCCTTTTCATTCGTTCTTCAATTGTACTTCATTTGTGATTCCGCTGCGATATTTTTGATATGGTTGTACTTTTGTGTGCCATGGAGGCCTTCGTTCTGTGTGTTTTATCGTAAGTCGTACCGGTACACAATTTTTATCGTCGTTTTCATTTTCTTTATATTCAGATGTTTGTTCCAGCCCTATAGGCTGTGGTACAAGCGGCTGAGGTAGTCGTAAAGGTTGGGTTTTTCGAATTGTCCGCTGGATCGAGAGAGTGGCAGTCCGGTCAGTATCAGATGGGCAGCTCCTCGGGGCGTGATAGTGATACTTGTGCAAAGACTAAAATGGTCAAATTGACCTTTTCTCTAGTAGATAGGAGTACTGCATCTCTATAGATAATATTTAGTATGATCTAAAGTTCAAGCAAATAAGAGATGAAAAAAGTTCTTGATCTCCTTTATCTAAGACTGTATGAGATATTATTACATATATTTGAACCAAGGATAAAGCCCTTGCAAATTTAAAATACTACATAAATGAGGTTGAAAACCAACTTAGCAAAACTATCGAAATCATTCATAATGTTGAAGAAGTTGTATATATACAACACATCATTTGATGAATTTTGCTTTGAGATGACCTCTGTTGATGCAGTCTGGCCCTGATTGTTATTTTGGTGTTGACACCGATTTTAGTTTAGGTGGATGATTATTGATGATTATGATAAAGTCCTGTTCGGGGATCAGGCATGGTATGGAAAATCCTAGCTTGGAGGGCTAGGTGTTGGAAAATCCTAACCTGGAGGGTTAGGTGTTGAAAATCCTAGCTTGGAGGGCTAGGTGTGTGAAAAGTCCTAATTCGGAAGAGGTGGGTGAAAAGTCCTAGCTTGGAGGGCTAGGTGAAAAGTCCTAACTTGAAGGGTTAGGTGCAAATTCCCATCTTGGAGAATTAGGTGAAAAAGTCCTGGCTTGGAGGGTCAGGTCCTAGCTTGGAGGGCTAGGTTTGGAAAAGTCCTAATCCGAAAGAGTTGGGTGAAAAGTCCTAGCTTGGAGGGCTAGGTGAAAAGTCCTAACTTGGAGGGTTAGGTGCAAATTCCCATCTTGGAGGATTAGGTGAGAAATCCTTAGCTTGGAGGGCTAAGGTGGATGAAACCCTAGCTTGGAGGGCTGGGGTGGAGCCCCTGGATCGGTCTGGTGACCGATCAGGGAGTTGGCACGGTGCTCCTTCGTGGATCGGTCTGGTGACCGATCCAGCGATGACTGATCGGTCTGGTGACCGATCAGGGAGCGAATAGTGAGGTTGAGTTCCCTTGCTGAACTGCTCCTGATCGGTCTGGTGACCGATCAGGATCACTGTGCAGATTATTCTGGAGAACGATCCAGCATTGCGGGTTCCTCACTAAGATCGATCAGGACGGTGCCTGATCGGTCTGAGCATGATCTGATCGGTCTGGTGACCGATCAGGAGACACTCTGATCGGTCAGGTGACCGATCAAGAGTTTTGAACTGCGAAACTCAGAAATCGCCCAAATTAGAGGTGGATCGGTCCGGTGATTGATCCACAACCTGGGATCGGTCTGGTGATCGGTCCAGGAGAATCTCAAAGAAATCGCGATTTCTGATTGAGCGTTGGGGATCGATCAGGACGGAGCCTGATCGGTCTGGACCCAGCCTGATCGGTCTGGCGACCGATCAGGAGTCTCTCTGATCGGTCCGGTGACCGATCACTTTAATTCAAATTGCACTGTCAGACGCTCTGATCGCGTCTGACCATATCCGATTCGCTGTTGTTTGCCTCTGATATTTGATTTACTGTGTGATTTACTGCTCTAACAGTCTGATTAAGCTGCAGGTGACAGGGGAGGATTCAAACACTCAAGGAGGGTCAATGGAGAGCTTTCCTTGGAGCAGGTTTGTCCGTTTTTCCATCTCAGGTTGCAACGGCCGAGCTGCAGACTGGAGCTGAGACTGGAGCTTAGCTGAGGGAAGCTCAGGGAGTCCAGGGATAGCTCAGTGGTAGCTGGCGTTGGCAGATGAGCAGCTGGGAGCTACAGGGATGGTGTCATCTGATGCTTGGTGGAGAAACAAAAGGAGAAGAAGACTTCGGCTGAAGAAAGAGAAGTGTTTGACAGTTTTCTGTGTTGAGCTTGCTGAAGTTCTTGTTGCGCTTTGTGTTTCTCCACAATTTGCTTGCTGTGTTTCTGAAGTCTTCATCACTTTGAGCAAGCAACTGCAATCGAGAAGCAACCAACTCTTACGTAAGTGCTGGGAGGAAAGAACAAGGAGCTTGGAGTCCAACAGTAAGAAGACACGAAGGAGGGAGTCCTTGCGTGAGATCGTCGCTGGGTGGAGCTCGGGATAAGCTACCTGTGCTCTTGTCCTTGCTAGGTGCTGAGTAAGAGTATTCTCTGTGTTTCATTAAGCTTAAATCTATATTCTTGTTTGAAACGCTGTGGAGAGGTTTCTCCACCGAGAAGGAGGTTGCGTTATATCCGGTGAACACCGGGGCTTGATCTGCCGACGATCAAGGGATCGCCCACCTTAAGGGCACGCCAAGGAGTAGGGGCAAGTTATCCCCGAACCTTGTAAACCCTCTTGTTAGCGATCTTGGTAGTTATTGTTGTTTGCTTTCATTTCTGTTTTTAGTTTACTGCACTGCTTCGTTTTCCTTTGCTTCTTCCGCTGTGCTACTGATAAGTTGAGTGCAGAAATCTTGATAAGAGCCAAAGGTCAAAGAGATTGGCTATATTCACCCCCCCTCTCTAGCCATCCGGTTTCCAACAAGTGGTATCAGAGCTTGGGGCTCTGTTTGCGGCTTAACATCCGAGATAACTAGATGGCTTTGAGAGAAGGATTTTCCACCACCCGACCTCCATTCTTCGATGGTGTTGATTTTCAATATTGGAGATCGAAGATGGAATATTATTTGAAGATGGACATCCATACTTGGTTCGCGGTGAAGGAGGGATTCACCCCTCCTAAGGATGATTAAGGCAAAGAACTCGAATCGTGGAGGTGGACTGCTGAACAAACTAGGAAGAGTGAAGCCGACGCGAAGGCGGTTGTCACTCTACAATGTGGCATGAACAAAGACCAACTCATCAAGGTTAGTTCTTTCACAAGTGCAAAGGACTTGTGGAACAAACTCATCGAACTCCATGAGGGCACCCGAGACTCAAGAATCGCCAAGAGGGACTTGTTCCTCAATCAACTCCAAAATCTCTCCATGAAGGAGAATGAATCGGTAAGTGAGCTTCATAGTCGGTTCAAGAAAGTCCTCAATGGGCTTCATTCGATTGATGAAAAGGTCTAGAATCGCGACCTTGTGAGGTATGTCTTGAAAGCCTTTCCAAGGAATGCTTTGTGGTCATCCATGGTGGATGCCTACAAAGTTTCCAAGGATCTATCCATTGTAAAATTAGATGATCTATTTTGTGAGATGGAATTGCATGAAATGGCTAACAAAGGCCCCAAGGAGAAGGGGATTGCCTTAGTTGCAGGTGACCGGTCAAACAAGAAGAAGAAGGAGAAGAAGAAGGAGAAGGAGGTCTCTTCGTCTTCATCCTTATCCGAATCCGAGTCCGATTCCGAGGAAGATGGCAGCGGCTCTTCTTCCTCCGAGATGGCGAACTTCGTGCGAAGGATGATGTGAAGGAATCGGCGTTTCAAGAGTAGAGGTAACTCTAGTGAATCCAAACTTGATAAGACTAATGCATCTTACTTTGAGTGTGGTAGAAAAGGGCATTTCAAGAATGAATGTCTGAAACTAAAGAAAAAGGAAGAGAAATCCAAAAGAAAAGAAGAGAAATCCAAGAAGAAGAAGAAGGCCTTAAAGGCCACTTGGGATGAGTCATCCTCAAGCTCATCCGATGAAGAGAAGGAGAAGAAGAGCACAAGGCAAGTGACACTCATGGCTCTTGGAGAGGAGAGCAGTGATGAATCTTCAAGCACCTCAAACGCGGCTTCATCATCTTCGGATGATGAAGAGGTAACTTCTCCCGAGCTTGAAAAATGTTATAGAGCAATTGTATGTTTAACTAGTATGCTTAAGAAATCAAAGAATAAGGTTAAAACATTGCAATTAGAAATTGATCAATTGAAATTATCTGGAGATGATAACATTGATGATTTGCATGTTGAATTGTTAGAAGATGAAATCAAATCATTGAAACTTGAAGTTGAAAAGTTGAAATCCTCTAAGGTTGAGGAAGTCAATGTCTTGCATGATGACTTGTTAGTAGAAGAGAACAAATCTTTGAAGAGTGAAGTTGAGAAACTCAAGAATATTCTTGAGAAGTTCTCAACTAGCTTTAAGACCCTAGACATGATCTTAAATGCCCAAAGGGCGGTCTACAATAGGGCCGGTATTGGTTACTGACCTAAAGAACCCTCATTCGTGTCCTTGATGTCTAGGACTGATATGAGACAATCTAGGACACCCAAAATTCAAAAGAAAGTGGTCAAGACATGGGTGCCTAAGTCATGTTTAGTTGATGCTTTAGGTCCCAAGGTTTGGGTACCTAAAACTTCTATTTTTTGAATTGTGTAGGTTATGATTGAGGGGGAGCATCTATCAACTTGGTTCGTTGATAGTGGATGCTCCAAACACATGACCGGGGATAGATCATTGTTTACCACACTTCACAAGAAAAGTAAAGGTAATGTATCATTTGGTAACAATGGTAGTCTTAAGGTCATAGGAATAGGAGACATTCAAATATCCGAATGTCTTAGAATTTCAAATGTGCTTCTAGTCAAGGGGATGAAATTTAATCTCCTAAGTGTGAGTCAATTGTGTGACACGGGTTACACAATTGACTTCCAACCAAGTCAATGTCTAGTTAGACAACATGACACCTTGGACACAGTACTAGTAGGAGCAAGAGTAGACAATATTTATCAAGTTTCATTTAAAAGTGCTACTAATGCTTTTGCTAAGTGTTTCATATCAAAAGAAGAAGAGTCCACCATTTGGCACCGGAGACTAGCACATGTGAACATGAAGAACATCCGGAAGTTGACCAACAAGGATTGGTTCGTGGCTTACCAAGCATCAAGTATGAGAAAGATAAACTTTGTGATGCATGTCAAATGGGTAAGCAAACAAAATCTGCACATAAAGGTAAAAGCGCTGTAAGTACTTCTACTGCATTAGATTTACTTCATATGGATCTATTTGATTGTAGTACCATCATATCATTGAATGGAAGTAGATATTACTTTGTGATCATTGATGATTTCACTAGATATACATGGACTTACTTTTTAAAATATAAGGACCAAACCTTAGATGTTTTCATTTCTTTTTGTAGAAGAGTAGAAAATGAAAAATCATCAACCATTAAGACAATTAGAAGTGATCATGGAGGTGAATTTCAAAACCAAAGGTTTTTAGAATTTTGTCAAGATAGAGGTTATAAGCATGAGTTCTCTACTCCTAAAACACCACAACAAAATGGTGCTGTAGAGAGGAAGAACCGTGTTTTACAAGAGGCTGCACGAAGCATGCTCAATGAGTACTCACTACCGAGTTACTTATGGGCCGAAGCTGTAAATACAGCTTGCTATGTGCAAAACCGGGTCCTCATTCATAGGTTTTTAGGGAAGACACCCCATGAGCTTTGGTTTGGAAAACCACCTACGGTTAAACACCTTCGGGTGTTTGGTTGTAAGGTGTTCATTCTAAACACCAAGGATCATCTTGGAAAGTTCACGGCAAAGGCTGATGAAGGGATACTAGTCGGGTACTCCCTCGTTAGCAAAGCCTACCGAGTCTACAACAAGAAGTCTAGACTAGTTGAAGAATCTTCTGATGTTGTCTTTGAAGAAATTCCAAAAGTCAATGGTCAACCAGAAGATGAAGTCCAATTCGAACTTAGGAGACTAAGTTTGAATGAAAGTCTAAATGTTGTTGATGGTGAAGAATCCGATGACGGTGAGCCTAGACAACCCATTGATCAGCCGGATCCTGAGGCTGAACTTGTGTCTAGTGAACCTATTCATGAAGCACCACCAACACCAAGGCAAACTAGATTAGCCACTAGTCATCCCCAAGACCAAATTGTTGGAGACATCCATCATGGGGTGAGAACTAGATCATTCTTCCGGAATGAGGCTAATGAAGTTGCCCTAATTTCTGAAATTGAACCTAGAAAAATTAATGAAGCATTAAATGATCCCGATTGGATCATTGCAATGCAAGATGAACTAGGTCAATTTGAAAGGAGTCAAGTTTGGGACTTAGTCCCAGACCTAAGAAGACCACCATCATTGGAACTAAATGGGTCTTCAAGAACAAATTGAACCATAAGGGAGAAATCATTAGAAACAAGGCACGCTTAGTAGCCAAGGGCTATAGTCAAGTTGAAGGCCTTGATTATGATGAGACCTATGCTCCCGTGGCACGATTAGAGTCCATCCGATTGATGCTAGCATTTGCAGCACATCGTGGTTTCAAATTATACCAAATGGATGTCAAATCGGCCTTTCTAAATGGTTTGATTAGATAAGAGGTCTATGTCGAACAACCACCTGGGTTTGAGAGTACCGAATTTCCAAACCACGTGTTCAAGCTCAAGAAGGCACTCTATGGCCTTAAACAAGCACCCCGGGCTTGGTATGAGCGGTTGTCGATGTTCCTAATTGAGAAGGGCTTCGTTAGAGGCCAAATAGACATTACACTATTTCTACGAAGAGATGGTGATAATATTTATGTAGCCCAAGTATATGTCGATGACATAATTTGTGGCTCAAACAATAGGGGCTATTTAAATGAGTTTATTGGACACATGGAGAGTGAATTTGAAATGAGTCTAGTGGGAGAGTTGACTTTCTTCCTTGGACTTGAAATCAAGCAAACTCGCGATGGTATCCATGTGCACCAATCAAAATATACACAAGAAATGCTTCGGAAATTCAATATGAGTGATTCAAAAGAGGTAACCACTCCCATGGCCACAAACACAAGATTAGACAATGATGAGAGTGGTAAACCCGTTGATTTGACTCAATATCGAAGCATGATAGGTAGTTTGTTATACCGTACAGCCAGTCGACCAGATATTTTATTTGCTGTAGGTATGTGTGCTAGGTATCAAGTCTGTGCCAAGGAATCTCACCTAATCGCTGTTAAGAGAATTTTGAGATATCTCAAAGGCACAATTGGAGTCGGTCTATGGTACCCCCGTACCGAATCATTTGATTTGATTGGCTATACGGATTCCGACTATGCTGGATGTAAGTTGGACCGGAAAAGCACAAGTGGGGGTTGCCAATTCTTAGGTTCGTCCTTAGTAAGTTGGTCAAGTCGGAAGCAACATTGTGTTGCCTCTCTCCACGACCGAGGCAGAATAATCGCCATGGGAGAGAGCGTATCACAATTGTTGTGGATGATACATACTTTAGAGGACTATGGATTGAGTTACAAGGGTGTGCAAGTGTTATGTGATAACATTAGCACAATTAACCTAACCAAGATCCAGTCCATCATTCTAGGACCAAACATATTGAGTGTGCGTCACCACTTCATTAGGGATCATGTAGCTAGGGGAGATATTGTACTCTCACATGTAGAGTCCAAATCAAACCTAGCTGACATTTTCACTAAACCACTCCCCGAGAATGAATTTAGTTTCCTAAGACGGAGTTGGGAATGTGTCGCGCCTCATGAATTTCAAAATGCTTTCAAACCCTTCATGATTATTTCGAAATTGTTGGGAAACAATTGGGTAACCGTTGGGGACATCTCACACAAACTATAAGGTTTAACAAAACGTTTTTTTTGCTAGATATGGGGTGAGATGTTAGGATCAACTTAATTTCTCAAAATGTCAATGCATCCCTTGAGAAATTAAGTTGACGAGATAATAATCACTTCGGTGACCAAGTATGGGGAAAACCATTGCATAACATATGTGTATATGGCTCCATGAATACTTGGACATTCCAATCAAGGAAACTTGATTGGAAACTTGATTGGAACAAACTTGATTGAATTTGCTTGAATGATTGTTGATTGAGTTTGACTCCATTTGGATGGAGCAAAGTGATTGTTGAACCTATAAGGACTCTTGATCCTTGTTCAGGATCAATTTTAGTCATGAGATCATGTCCAAGTTCGATAAACTTCATCAGAATCCGTTGGAAAGTTTCAGAAAATCTGAAACTGAAT
>JAGFNQ010003965.1:62291-236992 GCA_024364735.1 Boesenbergia rotunda | reverse complement strand
AGAAGAGGATAGGACATACGATAGAAGATCTTGAGGTAAACAAAGGTATATATTCTTGTTTAGTTCCTACTTGTTCTTGCTTATATCGTATATTGATTATTATCATGGACCTCGAAGATAAACACAAAAATCGACGATCAAATCATCGTCTATTCCGCGGCTAATCGATTAGACGAGTTAGATTGCTTGAACAACAAGTTTGTTCAAGCGATCACTCGAGTCGATTAGTACGATGATGATACGGTTGTTTGGAAAGGTTCTCTCCATCCGAGTTGTTTCTAATTAATAGAAAATTTTAATCCGGGGACATGGAGAGCAATCTAACTGAACAGGAAACCGCGAAACCCAACACACATGATTGACTTGCTGACTGAGTTGGGTTTATCGTCCAGCTAGCTTGACTCCACTATGCAACTTCTCCAAGTCCCTAAAAGCCAACACCCACTAGTTGTGGAGGCAAATCCTCATCTGCAGCAAGGTAGACGTCCATCCAACATGTTCAACTGTGCCTTCTTCACGAGATCTATCCTCCTCAAGAAAGCCATCTTTTTCCATCAGATTTAAGCATCATCAAAGAAAATCTATAGTGGACTTTTTGCTGCATAGGTAAAACAAGAACTTCATGTAATTTGCACCTTCCACCTGACAAACCATGACCCACAAATTCAGCACCCTCATGGCCTCGCAACATTAGATGCAAAACTTCCTTTACCATCCCCTCAATGCAAATGTACCCATAGAAGATTCATGCTTCCTATCATTGGCCTACAGTCACAATGGTGAGAACTCATTTCTTTGCTCAGAATTGAAGGCAATGAATTTAATCACCTCCCTTTGTAGTTTAAAAAAAAAACTTAAGTAGGAGCAATTTTGTGGATATATGGAAAAAATTGGGACTCAGTTAATTATAAAATATTAGATAAGAGATCCTTCTCATTCCCACGATAGATCTAGCTCCAATTGCGACAATGAACAAAAATAATTTGGTAAAATTGCAATCACATTGTTTGAAAATTCCCTGTTGACTTGACCCTAAAAAATTCCCCCGTCACTTGATCTTGAAAGATTCCCTGTTGGCTTTTGACCCTAAAAGAGTTGCTTAAGGCAATCCTAGAAAAAACTTGATTTTTTAACTCATTTGGAGAACATTTAACATGTTATTTACACATACAAATTATAGCTCTCTAATACTATTCCTAATAGAGCAAAGAAAAAACTGAACAAAATATACACAATGAAACAGATCTATTGAAAAAAACATCAAATTAGTTAAGACTTTGTAGCTATTTATGATTTTAAGGCTTGTATGCCCCAAAGAGTTGATTTTCATGTTTGTTACTTGTCATTATTACGAGATTTGTTCTAAGCTTTCAAGAGACACATTATGATGCTAGAATAAAATAAATTAATTAATAATTATTGTAAAATGTCTAGTGATGCAATAGATTATCCTCTTGTATTTATAAACTCAAATTGTCTTATAACTACTCTAACAATCTTCTTAACTAATTAATTAGTTATATTGTTTGAAAAATTATTTCTGATGTATGTTAATTAAACGTACTAACTTAATTAAGCATTAATTCAATTTTAAATTAGATGATTTGCTAACTTAATAGGAGAATTTTAAGATCGATTTTTCAAGTTGACTATTATAGGTGATAATCCTTTGCATTATCAATTTAGACCTCATGACTACTACATATATGCACACAACATCCTTGCTACATGATCAATCATCAATTTCTCATTTATTGAAAGAGGCAATCAAAAAGGAGAAAGATTCCAAAAAAGTCAATGCCTAGAGAAAGAAGATACGCCACTACTTCACTCATTAGAAGGATTACCAAGAAGAGATAATCAAGAAACCATGCTAAACAAGTATTTCTATGCTGGGAAACGATAACAAAAGAAAGGTGCTGACAAGTTGCTTAAAATTCAGTATAGTAGGGGAGAATAATGTAGATTATAAATATAATTTAAACGAGTTTTAGATTTATATGAGTTTATTTTGGTAGTCTTTTATTTAGGAGTGCAAGTCGATTAAAGCAATTTTTAATTTGGTAATTATCTTGATTAGAGAATAAAGGATTTATTTTAAGTTTAATTGAGTTTTGTAGGGATAAAATTACTTCTCTCCTATATAATTTATTACCAATTATATTTGAGTTGAAGCCTTTAAACGGGACCTCATTCCCTCCATGTTGCTAATTTCTTTAGTTTAATAATGTTTTTCTCTATGTGGGTTTTTTTAGTTCTCTATGTGAGATTAAGTTTACCACAATAACTAATTCTACTGGAAAGTTATTTATATTTGAAAAGGAAAATAGCCATCGCTAAATGGTATCAATAACATAGAATGAACTGAGACCAGCAAATATATGCCTCATGTCTCAATTTCAATTGCCTTGGATAAAGCAAATCTACATAATATAACAAAACTTGAGTGTTAGTAAACACTGACTCCTTGCGTGCCTAACTAATAATGCCAATGATGGTCAACATCATCAAAGGATGTTAATCAAACACATAGGAACTGAGGAGCGAATCCAGGTTTGCATCATAGAAGGTTCTGGTTATGTGGAAGAGTTATAAGTCATAACATTGGAAAATTATTAGTAATAGTGTAGGAATTTGTTTTATTAATAGTGACTAAAATCATAAATTCAGATATTAATTCACGTTAAATCTTAATTCATATCAAGTGTGAGTGGGTTAACCAATTTAATTCTAGTGAAGATTTAAAATCTCGACACGTGTGGAGGTTGTGGTCCCATACCAGAACGATACGATTTCGGGATCGTATCGTATCGTGCCGATACAATTTCGATATTTTTTTAATTTATATATAGTAATTATTAGATAAATATATTTATTATCTATAATTTAAAAATAAGTTGTATATTGATTTTATATAAGTTCTCAATTATTAAACAATTTAATATTGTTAGAAAAAATAATTAAATATAATTTTTTTAAAGAAAATTAATCTATCAAATAACAATAATTCGAATTAAAATTGATAATACTAATACCAAAAGGTGTGGCGTGAATCAAATGGAAGCATTAGTTCTTGCAACATTTTGCTTAGATCAATTTCATAGTTCTCCAACGTCCAGATTAAATAATCATCCCATGACATGCAATATTGATATTGATTTCTGCATATGTCTATCAGCGTGTCTCGATTCATCACTGGAAGTTAGATTTGAACGGGCACCACTGAAATCGGAACGGATTGAGGCACAGGATAAGGATAAACATACATCCCTAAGCTCTGGTATGATGGATCACTATATGATGCATCAGTGTTATAATAAAAAAGCTGAGATTACGATGAACTTCGACCAGAATCAATCTCATTAAACTCTCTGGCATATCATGATAATTGTGAGCTTTCTTTTGTTTGTTACTCTTTTTTCGACATTGATATTGAATAGTTCTAGCATCATTTTGAGTTGTATGTGTGTAATCTACCTCACATGTCTATGGCTCCAGTGCTAGAGTAAGAGGAACATAATTTTTACTACCAGATGAATCATAACTATCGTCATTTCCATGAGTACTTGCACTGCTATCAACATCACTATTCTCATTTCGAACTTCTCGTCAGACTACTATGTCAGAAGGTAATGATGTTTCATTGTTGTTATCATATTCTTGCTCATCAATTACTTCGAGTGGATTTTCTCTAATTCTCAATTGACCCCTTCCGTAAAAGTAGGAGGTTTGCTTTTTCTTTTTTTTTTTAACTAAAAATTACAGGAGCTTTGCCTTTATCTATGGACTTTGGTTGGATTTGGGGTTGGGATGTTTAAGAATGTCTAGATGGAGATCCAGAAAATCGAAATTCTCGATCAAAAACTTCATTATAATCTTCTTCCTTGCTGATATCTCCTCTAGCTTGTATTTTTTCAATCTATTGAGTAAGAAATTGAGATGGTCGTGGTAGGTCTCCTGCTTCATCAAGTAATGGATTTTCAATCTCAACAGTGCTCCACCAATTCATCATTGGATCATTCTCAGTTTGAACAAATCCAATATCAAATGGGTCTACATCGCCAGATGTTTATTCTTCATTCTCTTCTATTATTGCTCTTAGTTGAAGACGCATATTATAATAAACGTAGACCATCTTTTCCCAGCGACGATAAAAGATAGTGATGATCAAAGATATTATTAATGTAATTAGCATATATGCATATCACGTAGAATTAGATGAAGCAACCAAATATAATTTTTGGGAAGACCCAAATACAAATAGTATACAAAATTCCATCAAACGGGATTATTTAAATAAAGGAAATCTAAATGATGAGGAAAATGATAGGATGCATAGGGATTATAGTTTTGGAACAAGAAATAAAGAAAAAAGTATATTGCCTTTTGCGATAACATATAAATTTATAATAACTGATATCTTTTTTATGAAAAGAGAAAAACCCAAAGTTCAAAAGTGCAAACAATAAATTGCAAATTAATTTTTTAATGATCACGAATAAGAATAGACACTGTTGTAAAAGTCGGCCTAGGCGGCCGCCTAGGCGCTAGGCGGCACCCCACCGTGGTGCCGCCTATCGCCGCCTAGGCGCCGACCAGGCGCTAGGCAGTAATCCTCCACCCGACTATCGCCTAGCAATTTTTACAACCTTGAGAATAGACTTATAAAAATTACAAGGTTATCCCTGAAGAAAACTTAACAATCCAACATATATTAATAGTGTTAATATGTGCCTCAAGCATAGTATTAATAACAGGAAATCGTGCACGGTTCCTAGAATCAAGTGGTGAAAGTTATAGAATGAGAAATAAAGTATTTTTACGGAGAGAGTAAGAGTATAAACATTAGGAGAAATATATGATGACTCAAATCCATCAGGGGTTAAATTTGAAAATGATGGTAAAAAATGATTCGATGAGTCAAAAGGATATGCACCATTAGATAAATAATTTTGATAGTGGAATGAGAAAGTACAATAAAATGGGATCGAAAAACTAGTAGCCTATAAGTTATTGTACATTTGTAATAACAAAGAAAACTTAAAAAAGTATGTAGTAGCCAAGAAAAAGACTAACCGGTAAGTGAAGGTAAGAATAAAAATTTTGAACTCTTATACCGAAAGTTGGATATAAAAAAAAGGGACATATATCAGTTAAAATGAGAATGAAAAATAAATGATATTATCAAAATGAATGCAATAGGGTACTAGTGAATGATGAGAAAATAAACAAATGATGGAAAAACTTTCATAAACTTTTAATGAAACTTTAGGTACCAACGTAGGTAATTTAAGTACATTAGAGGAGTATAGAAATTTAAATTTTTATTGGAGAATTCAAACTTAACAAGTTTTATAAGCTTTAAATAGGATGCAAAATCAAAAAGTGATTGAACCAAATGACATTTTGATAGAGGTATGAAAGTATTTAAGGAAACAAAATATTGAATGTCTTACAAAGTTATTATATTGAAAATGAAATAAATGTATAAGTGATGGAGGGTAAGTACTTTAGTCCCCTATATAAAAATAAAAGAGAATGTCAATTATAGGGGCATTAAGCTAATGAGTAATATCACGTAACTTTGAAAAAAAGTGCTAAAAAAAGGAAGAATATCATAATGACCAAAAATCAATTTGGATTTGTATTTAAAAGGTCAACAATAAAAGTTATTCATGTTCTCAAAACAACTAATTTAAAAATATAGGGAAAATAAGACTTATACATGGCATGGTTTAAAATTTTAAGTTGTATCAGAGTTTCGGTCTATGATCGGAACAATAGAATTTCGATACTATATCATACCGATATGTACAAAATATATTATAAAATAAAATATTTTTTAAATATATAATTAAAATATATTATCTAAAAATAAAATATTTTAAAAAATTAAAACATTAAAATGAAAAAAAGATCACAACACTCCCATATGGTAAGTAAATAAATAAATGAGTTATTATATATTTTCAAAATCAAAATAAATAAAATATATAATTAATAAGATAATTTTATTTAGGTCTAATTAAGCTCATTAAGGTTATCTCTACTATACATGGAGTTAATTGAAATTATTAATACAAGTTTAATAAACTTATTAAATTAAAACAACCTCTTACTCTCTGTGGCAACCTCCCCCGATCCGGCTCGCACGATGAGGATTGCAAGCAAGCAAATCACATCTACCCCCACATCATGCAAGCAGATCGCGACCTCTCCCACCCACCCACCCCTCGCGCTATGCCTCCGCATGGTTTTGCGGTACGACATAAAATTTTAATCTGTGACACATGATACTCATCAACCTAGCAAAAAGCTTATGAAAGAGTCCTGAGACAAATTATATAGAGAATTCTAGAATAAAAAGAATGTTAACATAGCATATATTAAAACAATTAAGGATATGTATGAGGATGCAATGATAAGAGTAAAAGCTCTAAGTGGATTAATCGAAACATTTTCTTCAAAATTAGAATCAAATCAAGGATCAATTCTATATCCCTATCTTTTTACACTATGAATGAATGAACTCATTAGACACATCCAATACACATTTCCATAATACATGTTTGTTTATATATGATATTGTTTTAGTAGATGAGACATGTGAAGGAGTAAAGGCTACGATCGAATCTTGGTCTAAAACATTAGAAGTGAAAAGTTTTAGGTTTACTAAAATAAATATAGAATATATGAAATTTAAATTTAGCAATATTAAATGTAATAAGACAATTGTTAAAATAGAAAATGATGAGTTACTCATAATTAAGAGCTTTAAGTATTTAGGATCATTTTTGCAAAATGATGGAAGGGTTAAAATGTTTTATATAGAAAGCAAATAAAATAGTTGATATGGAAAAGAGTATCAAGTATTCTTTGTGATCATTAGGTACCTCTAAAATTTAAAAAGAAATTATACAAAATGACAGTCATACCTACTATGTTATTTGGAGTTAAATATTGGACTATGACTCAAACACACGAGTAAAAAATAAGAGTTGCAAAGATAAGAATATTAAAGTAGATGTGCAGAGATATAAGAATGAATAGGATAAAAAATGAGGACATTAAAGATAAAGTCAAAATTGTGTCTATTTAGGAAAAACTTCGAGAGACATATTTAAGATGGTATGAACATGTATTTTAATAACCAATGTATGACAAAAATAGGATAAAATATATTCAAAATATAGATGATGATATAGTAGGAGATAGAGTTAAGGAGATGGGTAGTGTTTTCTTCATTTTTTTTTGTAATAATATGTTAAATTTTATTTCACAATTTAATGTTATGATTTATTAACGTGTAATGTTAATTGCAAACTAAAAATTATAATTTCAATCGAGTTATAACTTTATATTATAACTTATAGCCTTAATTTTAGAAATCAATAAATTTAATATATGCTTAAGTTAATTAAATTAAAGTAAATTAACATAGATAACTAACATATTAATTTGATTAGGTATTACTAGTATATAAACTTAAATTTAATAATAATATTGTTTATCTTTATAAGTTATTATACTTTACAAAGTTAATTAAGAGTTAATGAAGTTATAATTAAATTAAATTTTTAACAAAGAGATTAATGAGATATTTATGAGTAGATCTTTCTCAAATACTATAAGAATCAGTAGTCTTATTCAATGCACAACTAATAAAAAGAGATTAACAATAAGATTGTCATCACTATTTCTCATAATTTGTGCTAACACGTAGTCATGGTTTAAAATTTCGACCTATACCGAAGTTTCGGTCTCAGACCGGAACGATACGGTTATATATAGTAATTATTAGATAAATATATTTATTGTGTATAATTTAAAAATAAGTTGTATATTGATTTTATATAAGTTTTCAATTATTGAACAACTTAATATTGTTAAAAAAATAATTAAATATAACATTCTTTAAAGAAAATTGATCTATAAATAACTCGAATTAAAATTGATATATTACAATATGTTACCTTATTAATACCAAAAGGAGTGATGTGAATCAGATGGAAGCATTGGTTCTTGCAGCATTCTGCTTAGATCAATTCCATGGTTCTTTAACGTCCAAATTAAATAAGCATCCCATGACATGCAATATTGATATTGATTTCTTCACATGTCCATTAGCGTATCTCAATTCATCACTAGAAGTTGGACTTGAACTGACACCATTAAAATCGGAACAGGTACAGGCACAGGATAAGGATAAACATATGTCTCTGAAATCTAATATGATGGATCACCATATAATGCATCAGAGTTATAATAAGAAGGCTGAGAGTATGATGAACTTCAACTAAAATCAATCTCAGCTAAACTCTGTCGTATATCTCGATAATTGTGAGCTTTCTTTTGTTTGTCATCCATATTTCGATGTTGATATTGAATAGTTCTAGCTCCATGATCATCATCTTGAGTTGCATGTGTGTAATATGTCTCACATGTCCATGGCTTCGATGCTAGAGTAGGGGGAACATAATTTTTACCACCAGATGCATCGCCACTATCATCACTTACATGAATAGTTGCACTGCTATTAACATCACTATCCTCATTTCGAACTTCTCGTCGGACTACAGTATCAGAAGGTGATAATGTTTCGTCACTGTCATCATGTTCTTGCTCATCAATTGTATCAAACGGATTTTCTCTAATTCTCAATTGACCCCTTCCCGTAAAAGCAGGAAGTTTGACTTTTTATTTCATTTTAGTAAAAATTACAGGAGCTTTGCCTTTATCTATAAACTTTGGTTAGGTTTGGGATTGAGATGCTTGAGAATGTCTAGATCGAGATCCATAAAATCAAAATTTTTGATCAAAAGCTTCATCATAATCTTTATTCTCCCTGATATCACTTCTAGCTTGTATTGTTTCAATCTGTTGAATATGAAATTGAGATGGTCGTGGTGAGTCTCCTGCTTCATCAAGTAATGGATTTTCAGCCTCAACAGCGCTCCACCAATCTATCATTGGATCATTCTCAGTTTGGAAAAATCCAATATCAAATGAGTCTACATTACCAGACTCTTGTTCTTCATTTTCTTCTATTATTGCTCTTAATTGAAGACGCATATTATAATGAACGTAGACCATCTTCGCCAATCGACGATAAGAAAGACAATTTCTTACTTTTGTATGAATGAGAAAGAAAGTTGACAAATTTCTTTCACAACCACTTAAAGATGTTATTTGTGAGAGAATTCGTACTGCAATCTTTTTCAAATTTGGAGTTGGTCCTCCATATTGTAACCACCACTCAGCTATAAGATAAATAAGAACAAAATTAAAATAATATTCATATTTGCTGACAATAATTAGTAATAATTTTTACTAAATTTACCTGCATCCATTTTATATCTGCATGACACTGCAATAGGATCACTAAAAGAACCATATGTCTCTCGAAATAATCGGCTTTCATTAATAGTATCAGCAATTGATTCTCTATTTGTTTGTAATCTTAATATTACATGTCTGAGGGCTAGTAATAAATCATCATTTGTGTCAAGATTATAACGGTATTGATATGCCGGATTGAGATAATAACCTACAATAACTAAACATATATAAATATAATTATTAATAACAATATTAGAAATTCATTATTAAAAAATACATACCTGCTAAATGAATATATTTTCTCATTTGATTGTCCTATCTTGTAGTAATTATATCAATGTAATGTTAATATTTGGTTGGTGATTGAAGTCGTCTCTTAATTTCCTCTTTTGCTTCATGAAATAGGCGATAAATGTTGCTCATTTGTGACTTCTTGTCCATATCGACTTTACGTAGAACAACGTACAAAGGTTCTATTACTAGAAGAATATTTGCAATATAGTCCCAAAATCTAACAGATATAATAAAATTTTCCACCTCTTTATCTTCAACCGTGTTAGAATATCGAGAGGCTTCTTAATCCTCAGAAGAGAACATGGCTTTCAATCCGATTTTTTTTTTTTTGATTCAACGATTTTAACAGGAGACGGTGAGTGACAAACCTAGTCGCTCCTGATCGTAGAATCTCACCATTAATAAATTTCCTCATTAATCCATGAACCCAATGATGTTTATAGAGGAATTTTGTTAAAGATTGACCTTTTTCACTACCTTCTTCACTATATCAAGTTTACCAATATCTCCCATCATCAAATCGATACAGTGTGCTGCGCATGATGTCCAAAATAATATTTAATACTTTTACTCCAATAACTCTCCAACCCTCTTAAAGTTGGCACCATTATCTATAATCACCTACATTATATAATCTACACCTATCTCTTGAACTACATTATCCATCAAATGATATATGTCGGGTGTATCAGGAAAATCTATAGTTGCATCAATAGATTTATGAAATATCATCTTTCTATTGCAGTATAGTAGAAAGTTGATAATGCTCATCCGTGTAGGTCCTGTCCAACCATCACACATCAACGTAACCCCATATAAGTTCTATTGCTTTTTGGATGATAGGATCCAAGTTTTGATCTCCTCCACTTGTTCATCTAAATATGAACAAGCAATTTCATATGCAGTTGGAGGTTGAATACCAGGTCTAGATTTTTGAATGTTGGACACCATGCTACAGTAGTATGTGTTGTTTGCTGCATTAGGAGGAATATGATTAAAATGAAAAAATTTTGCAATACTTTTACAGATTGATTTCTTCTTCTCTTTTGTATATGCATCATCAATCCTAGTCTGTTTGCTAGTTTGGTCTGGAAATGTCAATGCATCAATATCAGCAATATCAATTGCACGTCTTCGTCCCATAGAAGGAAAAACGACCAATACCACTTTGTGTTGAAGTAATACAAACACTTGCACTCCTTCCTAATGTTGTTGCAGTAGTTGAGTCACTTCTACTGGTACCAGCTGAGTCACTTCTATGTCGCATATTTTGCTCATAGTCATATTTTCGAGACACTGAGAGCTGTTAAAAATTCTTCAACGTTTGAAATTTTACCACAACCTTCAAATTCATCATAAATTGGCTATCTAGAGCTTCGACTATCATTAAGATAACGTTGTCATTGTTGTTTTATAGTTTAATGCTTTTTGGCCTTCAAGTTCCTCTTTCATTGCATAACGAACATCTTAAGAAATTTTTGGACAATTCTAAACATCTAAATATCCACTGGCAAGATGTTGTTTTAGGCGTGTAACCTCACCACCCCGCCCAATCATATCGCAATGCAAACATTGCCAATGGAATCGATTCTCTAATCGACGTGTGTCTCCAAGCTAGACCAGATTGTTGTTTTGGTATCATTACCTATGCATTATTAAAAATTAAGAATAATTCACATTTTTAGCTCAAATAATAGTCATCATTTTATAATGTCAAGAATATTTTTATTATTATAAACAAACAAATTAAATATATAAAAAACAACTTCATGAAAGTAATCTTCTATAACACATTTTTATAAATTAAACTTGGAACAACCTCATAAGAATATTAATTTAACTTTTTCAATTTAAAATTATCAAAAGTGCACAAGAATATGAGTGTTTTACTTCTATTAGGACTCATGAATTTGAGAGTATATATTTATCAAAATTTTTAAAATAAAAAACAGAATGACAGATAATATTTTCTAAACATATCAGGTAGAGGCATTTTAAAATAAAAAATGATGGACGATATTTCTTACGCATATCAGGTATATATTTTGAAAACAAGAAATTTAAAATTAAAAAAGTTTAATATCTTAATAATTAATATTCATGGATTTAAATTTTAAATTGATTTTAAGATAAAAAATTATTATCTATAATAATTAATAGTATATAAATTAACACAAAATACTACTTTATATATAATAATCATATAAATTAATTAATTATTTAAATAATATATATTAAAATGATAAAAATATTTGAATATTAATTAAATAATAAAAACAGTAAAATGATAAATAATTATCAGATTATAAAATGAAATTATTTGAAACATATCATGATAAATAATTTTATAAAAAAATTAGAATTTTAAAATAATATTTAAAATAAAAAAATTAATTCAGAAAATTAATTAATTAAATTATCTAATTTTTTAAATTTAAATTGTAATTTTATATATTTTATTTGGATAATATTTAAGGAAGAAAATGTTGATTTAAATAAATAATTTTATTATTTTCTTTTGTAAATTTGGATTTAAGACCTAAACTGCCTCTCCGTCGGAGACGGAGGAGTCAAGTGTCCAGCGGCTCCAGAGCCATCCGGCGAAGCTTCCGGCGACCCCTCCGATGACGTCGGTGAGTCCCGCGACGACCTTCATGCCGCTGTGCAAATGTTTTTTAACATACCTGTCACCGTCGTCGCCGCCTGGAGCTTCCCTTCACTGCTGCCTCCTCGTGCTGCTGCTGCTCACCACCGGCACTCTTCCATTCTCTTATAGCATTTTTCTTCTTCTTTTTTTAATACAAGACGGACTGACGCACGACGCGCGTGATTCCTTCTATCGTGCGCGTCGTTCACGATTTGCTGTTGTGTGATTCTCGCTGTCGCCGCGACTGCACTCACGAAATCCGTGGGCTGATGGTGCCGGTTTCGGCGCACCAGCAGAACGGTAATTTCCGCTGGTGCCGCCCAAAACGGAACAACACCTCAATTCATGCACGTAGTTTCTTAGGCCTACAGATTTGCAGGCCAAAACATGATAAGGGCTCTAAATTATAGTATGCTCAAAGATGTCTCCAAACTCTAGAGTAATTAATTTTTATGATGTTTCTTTAATTTCATGGTTTATTTATGAACTTCTAAGCTTGTCATTGAGATGTTAATTTAACACTAATGTCGTACTTGTGTGTCATGTGTCTCAATAGACGTTTACTACTTGTTTGGGTGTAAGATGGTTATGTTTCTCAAATAAATTAATCAATCTATTTACTGTTGATGGATGTTCTTCCTGAGACTTCACATGATTATTTTCAGAAGAATACCATATTTTAATTGTGTTTCTTTATGTGGTGGGAAGGGATTCAAGGAGTGAATCCATCTTAACATTACTACTCTTTAATATGAGAAGTATGAAATGGTATTGTGCCAAAGAGCCACTAATACAGGTAGTGGCATTTGGAATTATATCAAAATTCAATTCTCCATTAAAGTCTTATAATGTTCTCAGGAAATCTTATGTATCAGTTGCTTAAACTTTCCATGATCTTTGTCTTTGAATTCTTTGAAGAAGCACATGGTTGTTGAATAAAGGTTTATTTCTTTAGTTAGTGGATGGGTTAACTAAACTAAGGGTAACATGTCACAGGATATATAATCAAAACTACACAATATCTATAAAGAGGCTACATCATGTTGATAATGTCACCAATCTTCAAGTCAAATAATCACTTCTAATCAAGAAGCATACAAGTTCAAGATATATTCCTCTTTGAGAAACTAGTCAACAGCAATAATGTTCCTTAGGAAAAAGATTTGCCTAGCATATCTCAATCTTAGCAAAGACATTGTGAACTCTCTGTAGTGTTCAATAAATGATAATTATATATTAACTGAATACCAGTACCTGAAAATCATTAAAAGCTTCATGAAGACTCAAGTCAGCTTTCACATCCAGAGGCGAATTTAATTGTTTGGACAAGCAATCTGAATTGTCTATGGAAAGACCTTCAAAACCTTCAGCAAGCCTTGATATGAGTTGTTCAAGAGGCTTCAAGCATACATTTATAACCCTTTTGTAAGTTACGCCAGTTTGTTCAAAAATGGATGCACGACGCCATGATTCAGCATTGCTTTCTGATACAATACATAGATCAAGATATGCAAGATACTGTATGAGGTGTGAGTTGTCTTGTTCCAAACTTTCTAGTAGAAAGTCACTAGGATTTCTTTCTGCAACAACTGATCCTTTGGGAGGAGCAAGCATGCACCTCCTGGTATGTACAACCTAGATAAACACAAACAATTAGACAATTTATAAACATTTAACCAAATATTTATAAAAAAAATTAAAGGTAAATGAATAATAGAAAAAGGCTAACAAAAGAAAATATACAAAAACAAGTGGAATAGGGAGTCAGTATCACCAGTCTTAGAAGATAAAATTTAAAATAATTCATATTTTTGATAGACAAAAGACTAAGCCAGTAACTTAAAACTAACCTGGAGTAGGTGATGGCTTATCTCCCAGCAAATAGAAGCAATTAAAGTTCCAATGTAAAATCTGATCTGCTGAACCATGAATTCTCCTATCATGCTTATGGTCTTAAATTGATCGGGCAAGAATAATATTATAATGAACGACCAAACATGAGTTTGAACTGACAACTTAAAAGCTCTCTTGAGTGCAGAAGATAGACCAACTTTGAAGCTGTAGAAAAGAGGACGCTGAAAATACAACACGTCAACTATAAACAGAAAAGGTTAATGCATTCTTACAGTGGAAACAAGGATTGCAAGAAACTACAGAAGATGAAGTTTCTCAAAAACTCTAATTCATAAAAGAAGGCATTTACAACAATAATAACAAATCAAAGCCTAAAATATTTGGCACCACCTAAATGGATCTTAATTTGTCAACAGACTTTATGTATGGATAACTATCTAGTAATGTCCAGATATACGTCCATAGGTAAATTGAAAAATAAAATGCTCAAGTCTTTCTTCCATTTTTACCTTTTTGTTATACTTGGATTACAATTCTTCCTCCACAATATTATTGTTATGCAGTTAAGAGTGTTTAAACCTACACATCAAGAGAGAAAAAAAATGAACTCAAGTTTAATTGAGTAACCCCCTAACTTTAAACATCTACTCATAAAAATGTTTGACTCCATTTCCAATTAGGCATGATTTTCTATCCTTCAATAGTAGAGCAACAATAATAGGTAAGTGTAAGGCAAAATAGACATGTAAACGGAAGATGATTCGTTGCTAACCTGAATGATTGGAAAGTTTAGGACCCATCTCTTCCTATAAATATAATGGAGGCAGTAGACGAGCCCAAAAACCACCCCTCTCAGTCCTATGTCAACCAGACTCGCCAAATCCAGTACTTGTGGCAACCCACATGTGCCAAGTAGAGTAAGGGGCCCAGCGGCGGAACATATCAGTAAGAAGAGGACGGATGCAAGCGATCGCCGAGCCCGGTGGGAAAAGTGGGCGGTGAAGGAGGGACGGGAGAAGCCGCCAACAAGGGCTTTGAAGAGGTAACGGAAGCTTGCGGCCGCGATCTCTGGAAGGGAAGCCGATGGCTCAGGGTGTGGAGAGACTACAAAAAAGAGGGCGAGAGAGAGGAGAAGAAGGGAGAGATGGAAGGCGAGGAAGGAGAGGAGGAATACGGCGGCTGGGGAGGAAGGTGAGGGGTGTTGGCGTAGGAAGAAGATGGAGTTGGGAAGGTGGAGGACGGCGGAGGCGATCGACTGCCAGATTAGAAACCCTAGCCAACGCTTCTTAACAAGCTCTCGAGGAATACCAGTGGCAGTAGAAGACGAAGACGACATTGCGAAGCAGGAGGCGAAGGAAAGTGAGGGCTCTCGGGTTTTGGTTGCTTTATATTTGTGGCATTTCAAATTGAGCAAAAGCCCCAAACCAAAACCCTTCGAGACCTGAGTTAATCAAATCACGTACCTGAGTTGAAAACTTTCCGGAATATCCAAAACATTTGAAAATTTCAAAATCACGTATTATTTTTTATTTTATCCCTCGACCCTTCTGCATGCTCGAACCCTCCTCTCCTCTGCCCAATCCTCCTTCTCACAATACCTCTCGTCACATCAGTGATAATTATGATTTATCTCCCTCTGGAAACTTATGAGGTCGGGACCAGGGGGCCGCTAAGGTAACGATTCCATCTTTTTTTTCGTCCTTCTCACAGTACCTCCACTCGGTCATCCTCCTCTGGTAACTCTCTCCTTCCTCCTCCACTTTGTCGCTCAATTTCTCGTCTCTAGTTGTTCACAGAGGAAGCGTCGTCAGAAAAGATTTTTCAGCTCCTCAATATCTATGAAGCCGTCTCCGAATACTAGCCGGATATAGAGACTTGATTGCCTTCGAATCCACCGACATGGTTCGATTGCAGGCGGTTGTGTCCCTCATCCGACAGCCAAAGGTGGCACGAGGGATGCAATTGTGGATGTTAAATAATAAATTTAATTTTTATTCATTAACTCTAGAGAGTTTTCCTAAAGCATATTCTTAATATCCAGTCATGAAGAATTACTCAAGTATCTTTTAAAAAGTTTTGTATGTGTCCCTTAAAAAGTCTTTTTTGTGTGTATAAATATACCCTTGTAGTTGACATTTGCTAATGAATCAAGTAGATTAATAATAATTATTATTGAGTTCTTCTCCATTCTCTCTTTCTATAGAGATCTTTATCTTCATTCTCTCCAACAAAGTGATATCAAAGCGAGGTTTGAAGTGCTCAAGTGATGGCCAACAATGCAATTTTTTCTTTTCATTTTCCCCATCTCACAAAGGAGAATTATGAGACATGGTGTCTAAGGATAAAAGCATTGCTTGGTTCTCAAAACATTTGGGAGATTGTAGAGAAAGGCTATGAGAAACCTCAAAATAAAGATAATTTACCTCAAGCATAGAAGGATTCTTTGTCAACAACAAAGAAGAAGAATCAACAAGCACTCACCCTCATCCATCAATGTTTGGATGATTTCATATTCGAGAATGTGGTCGATGTTACTATTTCAAAAAAAGCTTGGGAGATATTGGCAAAGGCTCTCGAAGGTGTTGACAAAGTAAAGAAGGTATATTTCAATCACTAAGGCATGATTTTGAAGCATTACAGATGAAAGAGTCTGAATTAAGGGCAATTTACCAAAGGGCGTATCCAACTATTCGTAATTATCGAAAGGAGTACCATGGTTTCTATTATACCAAAGGGCGCATCCTATATAGTGAAGTTACTTTTATACCCCTCCCGCCAAAGAATGACTTTATCAAACACATTTTCGAGACAACCAAACCACTTTATCAATAAAATATTAATTTGTGGTTCGGATGGGTAGCAGTCGAATTTTTCTCAGCCAATATATATATGTGAAATGATTTGCACAAGTCGAATGATCACGAATGTACGTATATATTACACAAGTCTATGGTTATATTTTTTGTATTTCAAATATATAACACATATCAAAATTAAAAAGAAATTTTTAATTCTCAACCTGAAAATTAGAGGGATTAGAGGAATTTGTTTTTTATCAAATATTTCAGGCCCTCGGATGATTTTCACAAATTTACCGAGGACCTGAAATATCTTTATTTCAGGCCCACGTCGGGCCTGAAATAACTTTATTTCAGGCCCAAGGTGGGCCTGAAATACATTTATTTCAGGCCCACGGTGGGCCTGAAAGAAGACAATTCAGGCCCAGCGTGGGCCTGAAATAAAAATATTATTTGAGGACCACCCTTAACCATATAATATTTTGACTTCATCCCCCAAGTTGGATTACATATTTTATCCCTAAACCCTAAAATACTCTCTCCAAACCTCACCCCTAACTACTGATAATGGTTTTGTAGAAATCCAGATATGGGAGGTCAGCAAAACACACTGATGGAACTAAACTACACCTATAGCTTTGGACAAAATTATAATTTGAGGTTTAGGACACCTAAAATACTTTCTCCAACCTCAACCCTAACTACTGATAATGGTTTTTCAGAAATCCAGATATGGGAGGTCCATCAGTGGGTTTTGAGCAAAACCCACTGATATTCAGTAAACTCCACCTATAGCTTTGGAAAAAATATAAATTTGAGGTTATGGACACCTAAAATACTTTCTCCAACCTCATCCCTAACTGTTGATAATGGTTTTTCAGAAATTCAGATATGGGAGGTCCATCAGTGGGTTTTGAGCAAAACCCACTGATGCAACTAAACTACACCTATAGCTTTGGAAAAATTATATATTTTAGGTTATGGACACCTAAAATACTTTCTCCAACCTCATCCCTAACTGTTGATAATAGTTTTTTAGAAATCCAGATATGGGAGGTCCATCAGTGGGTTTTGAGCAAAACTCACTGATGGAACTAAACTACACTTATAGGTTTGGAAAAAATATAAATTTGAGGTTATGGACACCTAAAATACTTTCTCCAACCTCATCCCTAACTGTTGATAATGGTTTTTCAGAAATCCAGATATGGGAGGTCCATCAGTGGGTTTTGAGCAAAACCCACTGATGGAACTAAACTACACCTATAGCTTTGGAAAAATTATATATTTTAGGTTATGGACACCTAAAATACTTTCTCCAACCTCATCCCTAACTGTTGATAATAGTTTTTCAGAAATCCAGATATGGGAGGTCCATCAGTGGGTTTTGAGCAAAACCCACTGATGGACCTCCCATATATGGATTTCTGAAAAACCATTATCAGTAGTTAGGGTTCAGGTTGGAGAATGTAGATTAGGTGTCCGAAACCTCAAATTATAATTTTGTTCAAAGTTATAGGTCAAGTTTAGTTCCATCAGTGGGTTTTGCTGACCTCCCATATTTGGATTTCTACAAAACCATTATCAGTAGTTAGGGGTGAGGTTTGGAGAAAGTATTTTAGGCTTTAGGGATAAAATATGTAATCCAACTTGGGGGAAGAGGTCAAAATATTATATGGTTAAGGGCGGTCCTCAAATAATATTTAATTCAGGCCCACTGTGGGCTTGAAATGTTTTTATTTCAGGTCCACGGTGGGCCTAAAATAAATGTATTTCAGGCCCACTATGGGCCTGAAATATCTTTATTTCAGGCCCACCTTGGGCCTGAAATAAAGTTATTTCAGGCCCAACGTGGGCCTGAAATAAAGATATTTCAGGCCCGAGGTGGGCCTGAAATAAAGCTATAGGTTGGAGAAAGTAGGGATGAGGTTGGAGAAAGTATTTTAGGTTGGAGAAAGTATTATCAACAGTTAGGGATGAGGTTGGAGAAAGTATTTTAGATGTCGATAACCTCAAATTTATATTTTTTCCAAAGCTATAGGTGTAGTTTAGTTCCATCAGTGGGTTTTGCTCAAAACCCACTGATGGACCTCCCATATCTGGATTTCTGAAAAACCATTATCAATAGTTAGGGATGAGGTTGGAGAAAGTATTTTAGGTGTCCATAACCTCAAATTTATATTTTTTCCAAACCTATAGGTGTAGTTTAGTTCCATCAGTGGGTTTTGCTCAAAACCCACTGATGGACCTCCCATATCTGGATTTCTGAAAATCCATTATCAGTAGTTAGGGTTGACGTGCTAGAAACTATTTTAGGTCTCAGAAACCTCAAATTATAAATTTGTCAAAAGCTATAGGGCTAGTTTAGTTCCATCAGTGGGTTTTGAGCAAAACCCACTGATGGACCTCCCATATCTGGATTTCTGAAAATCCATTATCAGTAGTTAGGGTTGAGGTTCTAGAAAGTATTTTAGGTGTCGGAAACATCAAATTATAATTTTTTCCAAACCTATAGGTATAGTTTAGTTCCATCAGTGGGTTTTGAGCAAAACACACTGATGGACCTCCCATATCTGGATTTCTGAAAATCCATTATCAGTAGTTAGGGTTCAGGTTCTAGAAAGTATTTTAGGTGTCCTAAACCTCAAATTATAATTTTTTCCAAACCTATAGGTGTAGTTTAGTTCCATCAGTGGGTTTTGAGCAAAACCCACTGATGGACCTCCCATATCTGGATTTCTGAAAATCCATTATCAGTAGTTAGGGTTGAGGTTCTAGAAAGTAGTTTAGGTGTCCTAAACCTCAAATTATAATTTTTTCCAAACCTATAGGTGTAGTTTAGTTCCATCAGTGGGTTTTGAGCAAAACCCACTGATGGACCTCCCATATCTGGATTTCTGAAAATCCATTATCAGTAGTTAGGGTTGAGGTTCTAGAAAGTAGTTTAGGTGTCAGAAACATCAAATTATAATTTTTTCCAAACCTATAGGTGTAGTTTAGTTCCATCAGTGGGTTTTGAGCAAAACCCACTGATGGACCTCCCATATCTGGATTTCTGAAAATCCATTATCAGTAGTTAGGGTTGAGGTTCTAGAAAGTATTTTAGGTGTCGGAAACATCAAATTATAATTTTTTCCAAACCTATAGGTCCATCAGTGGGTTTTGAGCAAAACTCACTGATGGACCTCCCATATCTTGATTTGTGAAAAAACATTTTCAATAGTTAGGGATGAGGTTGGAGAAAGTATTTTAGGTGTCCTAAACCTCAAATTATAATTTTCTCCCAAACTATAGGTGTAGTTTAGTTCCATCAGTGGGTTTTGAGCAAAACCCACTGATGTGTTGGATCGAGAGAGATGCGAGAGAGGGGGGGGTGAATGTCGCAAATCGTTCGGATTTAAAAAGAGTAAGTGCGCAGCGGAAATAAGACACAAGAGAAATGCTAACACGGTCGTTTTACTTGGTTCGGAGCCTGTGTCGACTCCTACTCCAAGGCCCACGGTCGTTGACCGTTTTCTGCGGGCAATTCTATATGTTCGAGAAAGTTTACAATCACAAGTATTACAGAATTAGCTTCGTAAACTTAAATGAATATTTCGTTACCGACGTCCGGTGTAGATCGGAGTATTGGAGCAGCAGGACGTCGTCAGAGCTCGAGATGGAAGATTTCTGGAGCGTGTCGTGGAAGCAGAAGAGCGTATGAAAGTCGCAGTGATTGATTCTTGAAGAAGAGGGTCGACGGTCCTTTATATAGGGCTGGGGGCGCCCGGGATGCTCGGGGCGCCCCCCCCACGTGGCTTTCGATCCGGCGAGCCCTCTGGTCAAGGCTGATCTCTGCTTCTTCGGGATCACCTTTGACTGGGGCGCCCGACGCGCGCGGGGCGCCCGGGTTGACCGGTCAAGGCTTCATCTTCTTCGCGAGGGTGAGCTGCTGCAGCTGCCAGTGGCGTGGCACAGTGGGCGCCCGCGACACGCGGGGCGCCCGACGCGCGCGGGCGCCCGACGCGCGCGGGGCGCCCGAAACATCTGGGGCGCCCCCAAATGTGCTGCTGTCGGGGCGTTTACTTGCTCTGCTGACTTTGGGTTGACTCTAGGGCGCCCGAAACGTCCGGGGCGCCCTGCTCAGCTACTGCCTCACTCCTTTGAGGCTCTCTGAGCTGCAGAAACACAGTCCTTCGGTCCTGCATCCAGGGTTAGTCCAAAATATCAATTAATAAGTTAATTTTACACAGCCTTGGCTGTCTTGGTTCTGACTTTGGGTCTCCAAAATGGAGCCCTAGGTCGAACCGACGCCTAATGTTCCCTCTAGGGGAACGCGTCCTCACCTACTTCTCTCGGGAGAGTTTACCTGATGCCAACCGGATCCTCCAGTTGGACTTTTGCCCGGCAGTCCTTCGCCAGGTCTTGAGTTGCCAAGCTGCCCTTCGCTTGGTGCCTAGCAGCCCTTCGCTAGGTCTTTTCTTCTGGCAGCCCTTCGCCAGTGCCTAGCATTCCTTTGCTAGGGTTTGTCTATTCTGGCAGTCCTTCGCCAGAGCCTAGCAGTCCTTTGCTAGGGCTTTTCTTCTGTCTGGCAGTCCTTCGTCAGTGCCTAGCATTCCTTCGCTAGGGCTTTTCCTGTACACTCAAGAAACTTGTTAGACAACAACTAACCCTTAACTTTTGAACCCTTTTGCCAATATCAAAACACAGGTTTGACTTGGGTGCAATTTGCACCAACAATCTCCCCCTTTTTGATATATGGCAACCTAGTTCAAAAAGTTAAGGAAAAAATGCTGAAATTGAAATCCTAAGTTAGATTCCCTCCCCCTGGAAGAAATCTCCCCCTAGATTTTTCAAAAGTAGGTGGTTTGAGTTAAGTACTTAGAAGATTTCATGTTTTGATAATAAGTTGGGAAATCTGCTAAGTTTTTCGAAATGATGTTCTAAGTTTGGAAGACTTAAAAATTTTAGACTTAGAAAATTTTCAGTTTTGGAAAAAAATTTTAGACTTAGAAAATTTTCAGATTAAAAAAAATTTTAGACTTAGAAAATTTTCAGACTTGGAAAAAAATTTTAGACTTAGAAAATTTTCAGACTTGGAAAAAAAATTTTAGACTTAGAAAATTTTCAGTTTTGGAAAAAATTTTAGACTTAGAAAATTTTCAGTTTTGGAAAAAATTTTAGACTTAGAAAATTTTCAGTTTTGGAAAAATTTCAAAGAATAATTTGAGCAAAACTTAATAACACTTCAGAGTTAGAAATTTTTAAGCAGGATAAATTTAAGCTTTGAATTTCTAACTTTGAGGTTAAACTTTTTGAATAAAGGAAAAATTTGAAAAAAACTTTTTGGGTTCCCTCTTTCCTTTCCAACTCTCCCCCTTTGACATATATCAAAAAAAATGCAGAACAATATTTGCAATAATTAAATAAAGTATTTGCTGTACTGAAACAAACTAAGACCTAAGTCTGGTTTCATCTTTAGGGATCTGTCTAACCCAATTAGCTACTTACTAACTGTTATGAACAGTAGCTTTTGCTAGGGTTAGTCAAGTTAAGTGAGCTGTTCAAGTTAGATTTGTCTAAACTTGATACTTAACTTGATTGCTGTTCATTTAGTGCCCCAATTGCTGCCGATGCACTGACTTAAAGCATCTTGAATTGAGGCAAAGACCTAAGCATCTCAACCCTTTCTAGGTTATCACTCAAAGTACCCTAAGGTGCTTGTGAGATGCTGGCTTCTAGATCTATAGGTGCATGCAATTCTAGGGTTAGAGCCTAGTCTAAGTCCATTTCGATGAAAACCCTAGTTTTGAAGGGGGTAGTTTTTGAAATAAAACTAAGAAAAAAAATTTTAAAAGAAACTTTTTCAAGTTAAAGTAACATTTAAAAAAAAACATTTTAAAAGTTATTTTAAGATCAATTTAAAAATCAAAAATTAAAAACCGAATGATTCTATTCTACTAAGCATAACCCTAACTGCCTTCTTAGTGAGCTAAACTCAGATTCAGGTAGGGGTTTAGTGAATATGTCAGCTAGGTTGGACTTGGAGTCTACATGCTTAAGGACTATTTCACCCCTAGCTACGTGATCTCTTACAAAGTGATGTTTTACTTCTATGTGTTTGGTTCTAGAGTGTTGTATTGGGTTTTTGGTTAAGTTAATTGAGCTAATATTGTCAATATTGACTTGGGTCTGATTGTAGTCTAGCTGAAAGTCTTTAAGAGTGTGCATCATCCATAAGAGTTGAGCTACACATTCTCCTAGGGCTACATATTCAGCTTCAGTTGTGGATAACGCAACACAGTGTTGCTTTCTACTGCACCAACTTACTAAGCTGTTTCCTAAGAGTTGGCAGCTTCCACTTGTACTTTTTCTATCTAATTTACAACCAGCATAGTCAGAATCAGAGTATCCTGATAACATAAAGGATGAGGTTCTAGGGTACCAAATCCCTACATTTAGGGTGCCCTTAATATATCTTAAAACTCTTTTTAGGGCTGCTAAGTGAGTTTCCTTAGCACATGTTTAGTACCTAGCACACATTCCTACTGAGAAAAGTATATCAGGTCTGCTGGCTGTAAGGTACAGTAGACTTCCTATCATACTTCTGTATAATTTTAAGTCTACTGGTTTACCATCAGGGTCACTATCTATTTTTACATTTGTGGCCATTGGAGTACTTATGCTTTTAGAGTTATCCATTTTAAATTTCTTAATTAGTTCTTTAGCATATTTAGTTTGATGTACATAATTTCCATCCTTGGTTTGTTTGATTTGTAACCCTAAGAAGAAATTGAGTTCCCCAACTAAACTCATTTCAAACTCATTTTCCATTATTGTTACAAATTCTTTTAGAAATTTAGAATTAGTTGATCCAAATATTATATCGTCTACGTAAATTTGGGCAATAAATATATCCTTTTCTAAAATTTTAACAAACAAGGTTGGGTCAATTTGACCTTGTTTGAATTCTTTAGAAATCAAGTAGTTGGATAGTCTTTCATACCAGGCCCTAGGTGCTTGTTTTAGTCCATAAAGGGCTTTGCTAAGTTTATAGACATAATCTGGTTTTTCTATATCCTCAAATCCTGGGGGTTGTCCTACATAGACTTCTTCCTTAATGAGCCCATTCAAGAAGGCTGACTTTACATCCATTTGGTATAATTTGAATCCTTTATGGGATGCAAAGGCTAGTAACATCCTAATAGACTCAAGTCTAGCTACAGGGGCATAGGTTTCATCATAATCCAACCCTTCTACTTGACTGAATCCCTTAGCTACTAAGCGGGCTTTATTTCGGGTTATTTCACCTTGGTCGTTTAACTTATTCCTAAATACCCACTTAGTGTCAATTACGGATTTGCCCTTAGGTTTAGGTACTAACTCCCAGACTTGGTTTCTCTCAAATTGGGCTAGCTCTTCTTGCATGGCTAAGATCCAGTCAGGATCAGGTAGGGCTTCCTCAATAGTCTTAGGTTCAATCTTTGAAATCATGGCTATTTGACTAAGATTTCTATAGGAAGCTCTAGTTCTGACTCCTATGGTTGGATCACCTACAATTTGGTCAGTTGGGTGACTGAGTCTGGGTTTCTTGGTTTTTTTAGTACTTGGCTCAGCTTCAGGTCCAGCTGGTCCAATAGGTTCAATTCTGGGTTCATTAGTTGGTTCAACTGATTCAGAAGTTGGTTCAATTGTTAAGTCATTAAAGGGTTCAGTTAGGGTTTCAGAATTATCTTCTTGATCAGTATTTGATGAAGCTAAGTCAGAATTATCAGATTTTGGATTAGTTTCTTCATCAAATATTAAGTTGGTTGTTTCTTCAATTTTCTTAGTTATTTTGTTGTAGACTCTATAAGCTCTACTTGTTGTAGAGTACCCTAAAAAGATACCTGGGTTTGACTTGGATTGGAATTTTCCAAGATAGTCTTTGGTATTAAGAATATGGACTTTGCATCCAAAGACTCTAAGATAGTGTAAGTTTGGAAGCCTATGGTAGTAAAGTTCATAGGGTGTTTTATTTAACCTTTTATTAAGCAGAATCCTATTTTGGATATAGCAAGCTGTGCTAATTGCTTCTGCCCAATAGTGGTTAGGTAGGTCAAATTCATTGAGCATAGCCCTAGCAGCTTCCTGTAGGGTTCTATTCTTCCTTTTTACTATGCCATTTTGTTGGGGGGTTCTGGGACACGAAAATTAGTGTTTATATCCATTTATTTTACAGAATTCTTCGAATCTCTGATTCTCGAATTCTCCCCCGTGGTCAGACCTAAGTCTTTTAATTTTGGTATCATTTTGATTTTCAATCAATTTACAAAAGTTGTTAAATAGGTTCAGGGTTTCATCTTTGGTCTTTAGAAACCTGACCCAGGTGAACCTAGAGTAGTCATCAATTATCACTAAGCAGTATCGATTTCCACTTAGTGACTTGGCTCCATGTGAATCAAGTAGGTCAAGGTGTAGGAGCTCAAGTGTGGTTTGGGTTTGATCAGATTGGATCAATTTGTGACTAGACTTGGTTTGTTTGCCTTGATTACAAGATTCACATATTAGGTTTTCATTTTTGATTTTGGGGATACCTTTGATTAAGCCAAGTTGGGTAATTTTTGAAATAGTTCTTAGATTGGTATGACCTAATCTCCTATGCCAGAGTTTTGATTGTTCTAACTGTGTTAACATGCATTTGGGTATAAGGGGAAGATTTATAGTGTATACATTGTTTTTCCTAGTGCCCTTAAGCATGATTTCTGAGTCTTGTGCATTTCTAATCAGGCAATTAGAATTGTTGAAAGTAACTAAATAACCAGAGTCACATAACTGACTTATGCTAAGTAAGTTAAAATTGAAGTTTTCCACCAATAGTACTTTCTTAATAATGAAATTGGATTTAAGTTCAATATTACCTGACCCAATTACCTTGAGTGTAGCATTGTTACCAAATGCCACTGAGCCCAGGTTTTTGAACTTGAGTTTGGTGAACTTCAATTTGTCCCCAGTCATATGTCTGGAGCACCCGCTATCTAACATCCATTGGTCCAAATCTTTATGTTCCTACACATAAAGAATTTTTGATGATTTGGATCCAATTTGAGTTAGGGATAGCTTAAATTGAGTTTCACTTCCTAGTCTGTCTCACCCCAGTCTAGGGTTTTCAAACACGTTAACCTTAAGGTTTTTGTGAGACAGGTTTGAGGGTAGAAATTAGTTTTGAAAAGGAATTTCAATTTATTTTCGAAAAAGTTCTTTATTTTTGAAAACAGATTTTTAAAAAAGTAAGTTTAGAAATTTTGAAAAATAGATTAAGTGATTTTCGAAAAAGAGATAGGTTTGAAAACAGATAAGAATCTATAATTATTTGAACATTGAGTTAGATTCGAATTTGACAAAAGATAATTTGAATTTGAATTTCAGAAATTGGCTTCCAGGTCTTGGCGAGGCACTAGGCCTTCTTTGGCCGTAGCCTTATGGGATCATCCACCCTTTCCTTGACAAAGCCTTTTAATGAAATTTCATTTTCAAATTAAATTAAGTCATTTTCTGGTCTAACTAGCTTGGGTCTTGGATCGGTAGCTTCGGCTGGTTTCACCAGTCTAAAGAGACCAAGTAGACTTGATCTTATTAGAGTTGGTTTCCCCAACGTACTATCATCTCACCTCCTCCCAATACTATGTTTTCAAGTTTCAAGTAATTTAGTCCTTAAATCTAAGTATTCCTTAAATCTAAGCATGGCAATTTGCAAAAATTAAATAAACAAACAATCAATCAATTAAAAAATTATCTGATTATAAAAATTGTTTTGATTTTGGCTCCCCCTGGACTAAAGCCTCTGTATGGGTTAGGCAAGATGTGAATCTTGTCCTTGGGGATCCAAAATTGATTTGAACCAGTTGGTTTAGTCAGGCACAGTTTTGGCACCCATGCCTGAACCTTGGGTCTTGACTGGTTCAGTACAGCAAAGTAAGATCTTTGCCGAGATTTGGTTCTATAGCCAAGTCCGGATCGGTTTAGAACAGACTTCTGTTTTCCCAGAATCAGATCAAGATTCTTGGAACCAGAAGTGAATCGTTCTAAAGCTGTTCTTAAGTCCTTAACTTGAGTTTTCAGAGAGGAATTCTCTGATTCAAGTTTTTCAACTTGATCAGGGGTTCCTTCCTGAAGTTTCTCAGTTAAGGATTTAGAATCAGCTCCCTCTTTCAGGAGTTTTACTTCCTGTCGGAGGGACTCGATTCGGAGTTTGGCTTTTGCCAAATCTCGGGATAGATAAGAAATAAGCGAATTCAATTGCAATTTTGAAAAACCCGTTACCCTTATTTCGCCGTCGTCGGAGAATGTCAGCTTGCCGTCGTCCTGGTCTGAGTCTGAGTCAGTCTCGATTTGATCCGAAGCGGTCAGGGCTAGAAGATTGGACTTGTAACGCCCCAAAATTTCCATTTTTAGTTCATAAAGTCCTTGAAAGTAGTTAGAAATGTTTTAGAAATATTCTAGATATTTTTAGGAATTTTTAGAATATTTTTATGAAATTTTCCGAGTCCGTTTGGTATTTTAAAAGAAGAGAGAAAAAAAAAACCAAAAACCACTTAATGGCAGCCGGTGGTTCGAACCCGCGACCAGCGCGAGACAGGGCAAGCGCGCGACCAGCCGGGCTAGGGGTATCAAGCACAACAAGGGACGGAGAGAACTCTATTTAAGGTATAGTTAGGTCAACCCGCCCCATAAGTATAAATAGATAATTAAAGAGAGAAGTTTTATTTTCTCTCAAACCCTCTCCCTCTCCCATGGTTGCGCCGACCCCTCTCCCTCTCCTCTCTTGGGCGACGCCGACCAACATCAAGGCCAAGAGGGCCGGCCAAGACTTTTCTACAAGAGATAATTCTATATTCGGGATCCCCGCGACGAGAGGAACGCGTAGGCGCGAAGAATTATTCGAGATCTCAAGTTTCTCCCGAGCTCTAGACATTAATCTTGGTTGTAAGTCCAAGATATCAATGTAAGTACTGCTCACCTGCAGTAAGAGGCGGTTTTTCCGCGAGAATTTCCTTTAAAAGTTTTTAAAAGAGATATTTCCTTTTGTTTGAGTTTTTGTGCATGTGATCTTAGTTCATTATATGCTTATATATGTTGATTAATACCCTATGTGAGTTTAGGGTCCAAGAAAAGCTATGAGAAAAGAAAAGAAAAGATAAAGATAAGAAAAGAAAAGGCCAAGGCCTTAAGAAATCCCCAAAAGTCAAGACTTAGGGATTTTAGCACGCAAGGTGCTCCAGAAAATGCCAAGGCATTTACAGATAAGAAAGAAAAGAAAGAAAAGCTATTTTATTTTCTAAGGCCAGTACCCGGCGTCCAAGGGCGTCGTTAAAGAAATCCAGGTGTCCAATTCCAAGGTCTTGGCCCTGGTAGACCAAGGTCTGCTCTATTAGGATTGGTGGCTCGCTACCCCAACCTTTTAGGGAACGCGCATATCAGATGGTACTTACGTCTTCAGTGGATCCAAGTGATTAGTATTTTCAAGTATATGCTTTAGCAAAGTTTCTAAAAGTTTAAGAAAGTTTTCAAAAAGTTAAAGAATAGCTAAAGTTTCAAGTTGAGCCAAGAAAAGTAAATTGAGATTTATTATTGCTTGAGTATGCATGTTTTGAGTTATACATGTTCTTAGTTTTCTTTCAAGCATATTAGTATCTCATATGATGTTCAGTTTGATCTAGAAGCATGTTTGCATATTTAGAGTTTTTGTGAGCTAGATAGTACTTACTAAGCTTTATGCTTATAGATGCATTTCCTCTTATTGCAGATAAAGGTAAAGGCAAGCAATTTTGAAGGAAGACGACGAGGCGGTGCTGAGTAGAGTGTGTGTGGTGGCTGATTATGGAGAGATCTTTGAGACGAGACAATTTAGTTATTTGAATTGCAATGTTTAAGTTTATTCAAATTTCAAGTTCTTGCTTCATGGAGATTATAGAGTATTTGAGTTTTGGATAGTTTTACATGCTCAATTTCTTAGAGTAAAGATTCCATGTCATTTCGTTTAGCATACATATCCTTATGATTGCATTGGATGAGTAGAAGTGTGAGTAGTTAGAGATATTGATACTTTGATAGAGAAAAAGGTGTTTGTGCCAAGATAGTATCAATTTCCCTTTGAATCAAGTTTTTATTACTTAAAAATGTTTAGAAAAGTTGCAATCACATTTCATAATGCTTTAGCAAGGTCGTAGAACATGTATTTGGTGTTATGAATGCATAGGAGTCAAGATTGATACAAACTCTATTGTTTAAGTTCATATAAACTTGTTTAGTTTATTTTCTTCCATAAAAGTCCTAAATTCAAGTTATGGATTCGTTTGATTGGCTAAATTGTTTAGGAAACTGACATAGAGTATAGAAGTGGTGTCATAGTTTGATATGGCTCGAAACTGAATGAATGGTGGGCTTAAGAAGCAAGAGCCGAAAACCTGTAATTCTGATTACAGGCGTATCAGTCGACTGCTACGTCACCAGTCGACTGGTACGGGCAGTTTAAGTTGGGTAAGGCTTGTTCCAATAAGTCTCAACTACGAGTTTTGAGAAGGAAAGTGTGATATGGTATAATGCATGACTACTTAAGTTAGAATATCATTCTTAGATAGATTAAAAAGAAAAAAAAAGATTTCCGCATTTTACTTTTAGTCGTGCATTAGAGTTGAGAAGTAGAGGAAAGTAACGATCCGTCTAAGGTAGAAGAAGGCGGGTCGCTACAGGTGGTATCAGAGCAGTTCCCATTCTCCAGCATCACACACACATCAGCATCAACCTTGCCGTCTTCAAGTAAGAAAGCTTTAAGTTTCAGTTTTTTTTTCTATTACTCCTTTATTTAATTGCAGTATAGAGAAATACTTAAGTACTACTCACATGTGCATATAACAAGGAAGCATGTTTAATCCCTTAGTATCACGGAATCATGTTTAATCCCTAGAATGGACATTAGGATACTAAGTAAGAAGATAAGTTATACCTAGAGAAGTAGTAGTGAGTTCTTGTCCCCTTATGCATTATTAGATGGCAAGAAGAGGCCGAGCTCCTAATGCTAATAACAGAACTCTAGTTCAAGATAACAATGAGCCTGGCACAGAACAGCCAAACCTGATGGCAGTCATTGCTCAAATGCAAGCTCAGATTACAGAACAACAGAAGACCATCGCCACACTGATGGCAAATCAGCACCTAGAGCCCCCTACACCACCCACGGCAGGAGTGGGAACTCCAGTGGTGGCTGAAGTTCCATCTGTCACACAGGAGACCCCTGCCGTGAACCGAAGACAAGAAGCATACCTCGTCCAGTGGCAGAGGCTGAAACCAGAAAGCTTCTCAGGCACGACTGAGCCCTGGGATGCCCAGGCTTGGTTCAAGACTTTAGAGAGCACGATGAAGCTTCTTGACTGGCCAGAAGTCGAGAAGGTCAAATGTGCCTCCTTCTGCCTAACTGGGGATGCTCGTATGTGGTGGGAGCGAGTCAAGAGTAAGAGGATAGTCAACCAGATGAGCTGGGCAGATTTCGAGCAAGAGTTCTATGAGGAGTTCTTCCACATGCGGGTTACCAACAAGCACTACGAGGAATTCACGGAGTTCAGCCAAGGAGAACTATCCGTGGATGAAGCAGTGAAGATGTTTAAGCAGTTAGCTCATCTGTGCCCAGAGCTAGTTAGCACAGGAAAAGAGATGGTTATGCTAATGCTCAAGATGTTAAGGCCTGAGATAGCGTTAAAGAGGGCTAGCAGTGTTAAGAGGCCACAAACCTCCGAAGAACTAATAAGTGGTGCTTTGACCACTGAGCACTACTTAAACAGTATAAAGGCCACCAGAAAGGTTGAACGATGAAGTTCTTAACAACCTTACCGTCAGGAGAAGTAATGGCCTCTACTCAGAGGCTAAGGGCAGTACCAATCTGGATTTCCAACCGAGAGCTCTATAGTGACTTGACAGTCCTTGAGATGAAAGATTAGGGAGTCATTTTAGGGATGGATTTCCTCAGTAAGTGCAGTGCTTCAGTGGACTGCCGTAGAAGGAAGGTGGTTTTCAGCCCAGAGGGAGAACCACCATTCGAGTTTCAAGGAGCCCCAAGGAGGAAGACTCAGAAATTCCTCTCAGTCTTGACAGCCCACCAGAGGCTAGAGCAAGGGTGTGCTGGTTTTCTTGCACACATAGTGGACTCAGAAGCAAAGGAGGAACTCAAGCAGGAGGATGTACGGGTAGTCTGCGAATATCCAGAAGTGTTCCCAGAAGAATTACCTGGACTACCTCCCAACAGAGAAGTGGAATTTGAGATCGAGCTAGTGCCCGGTACCGGTCCGGTCTCGAAGGCCCCATATCGTATGTCTCCAGCAGAGTTGAAGGAATTACAAGAGCAACTCCAGGAGCTACTAGACAAGGGCTTCATTCGCCCGAGTCATTCACCCTGGGGAGCTCCTGTACTTTTCGTCAAGAAGAAGGATGGGTCTATGCGTCTGTGCATAGACTACAGGGCTCTGAACAAGGTGACCATCAAGAACAAGTACCCCCTTCCTAGAATAGATGATTTATTTGATCAACTCAAAGGGGCTACAGTGTTCTCGAAGATAGATCTGCGTTCTGGGTATCATCAGCTGAAGGTTAAAGAAAGTGACATTCCCAGGACGGCCTTCAGGACAAGATACGGCCACTACGAATTTGTAGTAATGCCTTTTGGAGTAACCAATGCTCCTGCAGTCTTCATGGAGCTGATGAACCACATCTTCAGGGAGTATCTCGATAAATTCGTCATTGTATTTATTGATGATATTCTCATATATTCACAGACTCCAGAGGACCATGCTACACACTTGAGGATAGTGCTGCAGATCCTTCAGCAGGAGAAGCTTTATGCAAAATTCTCAAAGTGTGAGTTTTGGCTAGATCAGGTGACTTTCCTAGGTCACATTGTATCCAAAGAAGGCATTCAAGTTGATCCAGCCAAGATAGAAGCAGTCAGCAACTGGTGTAGACCCAAGAATGCCAGTGAGATCAGAAGCTTCTTAGGCCTGGCAGGATATTACAGAAAATTTGTGGAGGACTTTTCCAGGATAGCCTCTCCACTCACAGCCTTGACCAGAAAGAACAAGAAGTTTGAATGGTCAGATAAATGCGAGCACAGTTTTCTAGAGCTGAAGAAGAGACTGACCAGTGCTCCCATCCTGACTGTTCCAGAGAGTGACAAGGCCTTTGACATCTACAGTGATGCATCCAAGATGGGCCTTGGAGCTGTCCTCATGCAAGATGGTAAAGTAATAGCATATGCCTCCAGACAGCTCAAGGACTATGAGAAGAATTACCCTACCCACGACCTTGAGCTAGCAGCTGTGGTTTTCGCACTAAAACTCTGGAGACACTACTTGTATGGAGTGCAGTGCAGAATCTTCACAGACCATCAAAGTTTGAAGTACTTCTTCACTCAGAAAGATCTGAATATGAGGCAATGCAGGTGGCTAGAGTTGGTCAAAGATTATGACTGTGAAATCCTCTACCACCCAGGTAAAGCTAATAAAGTGGCAGATGCACTGAGCAGAAAATCCTGTGCAGCACTGATGTCCCTTTCATCACTGTCTCTACCACTTCAGAAAGAAATGAAGGATTTTGGAGTCGAGGTAATAATTGGGCAACTTTCTGCATTGACTCTAGAGTCAACCTTGCTTGTGGATATACAAAGAAAGCAAAGTCAAGACCCAGAGATCCAGAAGATCAAGCAGGGGATCCAAGAGGCAGAAAATTTAGAGTTTCGAGTATCAGACAGTGGCATACTCTATTTTGGAGACCGCCTTTGCGTCCCCAATGATGAGGAACTAAGAAAGAATATTTTAGAAGAAGCCCACAGTACCCCGTACTCTATGCATCCTGGTTCTACCAAGATGTACCAAGATTTAAAACAAAGGTTCTGGTGGTCTGGACTCAAGCGAGACGTGGCCAGATATATCAGTACCTGCTTGACCTGCCAGAGAGTCAAAGCAGAGCACCAGAGGCCAGGAGGAGTTCTACAGCCACTTCCCATTCCAGAGTGGAAGTGGGAAGAAATATCCATGGACTTTATCACAGGTCTTCCAAGAACCACCCATGGACATGATGCAATTTGGGTGATAGTGGACAGGTTGACCAAGTCTGCCCACTTCTTAGCCATCAAGTTATCGCATTCGGTGGAGCAGTTAGCACAGCTGTACGTGAGAGAAGTAATCAGGCTTCACGGAGTCCCGAAGTCGATCGTGTCTGACAGAGATGGGCGATTCACCTCCCATTTTTGGAAGTGTGTTCAGGACGCCCTAGGCACCAGACTTCAGTTCAGCACAGCTTTCCATCCCCAGACAGATGGACAAACAGAGAGAGTAAATCAGATTTTAGAAGACATGCTCAGGGCTTGTGCGTTGGACTTTAAAGGTAGTTGGTGCAAATTTCTGTGCTTAGCTGAGTTTGCCTACAACAATAGCTATCAGGCCACCATCAGGATGGCACCTTATGAGGCATTGTATGGCAGGAAATGCAGATCACCCATATGTTGGCAAGAAGCGGGTGAGAAGAAAGAGATGGAGTCAGGATTAGGCAGCCAGACTGAGCTTATAGATGAGACCGCTCAGGCTATCCAGACGATCCGCCAGAGGATTGAGACTGCCCAGAGTAGACAGAAAAGTTATGCTGACACACGCCGTAGGCCACTTGAATTCCAAGTTGGAGATTCAGTATTTCTCAAGGTCGCTCCCATGAAGGGAGTGGTGAGATTTGGCAAGAAGGGCAAGCTAAGTCCTCGCTACATAGGACCCTACAAGATCATAAAGAGGGTTGGTAAGGTAGCATATGAGTTGGACCTACTAGAGGATATGTCAGCTATCCACAGTACCTTTCATGTCTCTATGCTAAAGAAGTGTATTCACGACCCTAGCCAAGTGATTCAGCCTCAGTCAGTACAGATCCAAGAAGATCTTAGTTATGAGAGCAGACCGACACAGATAGTGGACAAAGCAGTTAAGAGATTAAGAAACAAAGAAGTGCCACTAGTGAAGGTCATCTGGCAGAATCAAAAGCATGAAGAGGCTACTTGGGAACGTGAGGACAGCATGAGAGAGAAATATCCAGAATTATTCTAAGTTCGAGGACGAACTTTTCATAAGGTATGGGGGATTGTAACGCCCCAAAATTTCCATTTTTAGTTCATAAAGTCCTTGAAAGTAGTTAGAAATGTTTTAGAAATATTCTAGATATTTTTAGGAATTTTTAGAATATTTTTATGAAATTTTCCGAGTCCGTTTGGTATTTTAAAAGAAGAGAGAAAAAAAAAACCAAAAACCACTTAAGGGCAGCCGGTGGTTCGAACCCGCGACCAGCGCGAGACAGGGCAAGCGCGCGACCAGCCGGGCTAGGGGTATCAAGCACAACAAGGGACGGAGAGAACTCTATTTAAGGTATAGTTAGGTCAACCCGCCCCATAAGTATAAATAGATAATTAAAGAGAGAAGTTTTATTTTCTCTCAAACCCTCTCCCTCTCCCATGGTTGCGCCGACCCCTCTCCCTCTCCTCTCTTGGGCGACGCCGACCACATCAAGCCAAGAGGGCCGGCCAAGACTTTTCTACAAGAGATAATTCTATATTCGGGATCCCCGCGACGAGAGGAACGCGTAGGCGCGAAGAATTATCGAGATCTCAAGTTTCTCCCGAGCTCTAGACATTAATCTTGGTTGTAAGTCCAAGATATCAATGTAAGTACTGCTCACCTGCAGTAAGAGGTGGTTTTTCCGTGAGAATTTCCTTTAAAAGTTTTTAAAAGAGATATTTCCTTTTGTTTGAGTTTTTGTGCATGTGATCTTAGTTCATTATATGCTTATATATGTTGATTAATACCCTATGTGAGTTTAGGGTCCAAGAAAAGCTATGAGAAAAGAAAAGAAAAGATAAAGATAAGAAAAGAAAAGGCCAAGGCCTTAAGAAATCCCCAAAAGTCAAGACTTAGGGATTTTAGCACGCAAGGTGCTCCAGAAAATGCCAAGGCATTTACAGATAAGAAAGAAAAGAAAGAAAAGCTATTTTATTTTCTAAGGCCAGTACCCGGCGTCCAAGGGCGTCGTTAAAGAAATCCAGGTGTCCAATTCCAAGGTCTTGGCCCTGGTAGACCAAGGTCTGCTCTATTAGGATTGGTGGCTCGCTACCCCAACCTTTTAGGGAACGCGCATATCAGATGGTACTTACGTCTTCAGTGGATCCAAGTGATTAGTATTTTCAAGTATATGCTTTAGCAAAGTTTCTAAAAGTTTAAGAAAGTTTTCAAAAAGTTAAAGAATAGCTAAAGTTTCAAGTTGAGCCAAGAAAAGTAAATTGAGATTTATTATTGCTTGAGTATGCATGTTTTGAGTTATACATGTTCTTAGTTTTCTTTCAAGCATATTAGTATCTCATATGATGTTCAGTTTGATCTAGAAGCATGTTTGCATATTTAGAGTTTTTGTGAGCTAGATAGTACTTACTAAGCTTTATGCTTATAGATGCATTTCCTCTTATTGCAGATAAAGGTAAAGGCAAGCAATTCTGAAGGAAGACGACGAGGCGGTGCTGAGTAGAGTGTGTATGGTGGCTGATTATGGAGAGATCTTTGAGACGAGACAATTTAGTTATTTGAATTGCAATGTTTAAGTTTATTCAAATTTCAAGTTCTTGCTTCATGGAGATTATAGAGTATTTGAGTTTTGGATAGTTTTACATGCTCAATTTCTTAGAGTAAAGATTCCATGTCATTTCGTTTAGCATACATATCCTTATGATTGCATTGGATGAGTAGAAGTGTGAGTAGTTAGAGATATTGATACTTTGTTAGAGAAAAAGGTGTTTGTGCCAAGATAGTATCAATTTCCCTTTGAATCAAGTTTTTATTACTTAAAAATGTTTAGAAAAGTTGCAATCACATTTCATAATGCTTTAGCAAGGTCGTAGAACATGTATTTGGTGTTATGAATGCATAGGAGTCAAGATTGATACAAACTCTATTGTTTAAGTTCATATAAACTTGTTTAGTTTATTTTCTTCCATAAAAGTCCTAAATTCAAGTTATGGATTCGTTTGATTGGCTAAATTGTTTAGGAAACTGACATAGAGTATAGAAGTGGTGTCATAGTTTGATATGGCTCGAAACTGAATGAATGGTGGGCTTAAGAAGCAAGAGCCGAAAACCTGTAATTCTGATTACAGGCGTATCAGTCGACTGCTACGTCACCAGTCGACTGGTACGGGCAGTTTAAGTTGGGTAAGGCTTGTTCCAATAAGTATCAACTACGAGTTTTGAGAAGGAAAGTGTGATATGGTATAATGCATGACTACTTAAGTTAGAATATCATTCTTAGATAGATTAAAAAGAAAAAAAAAAGATTTCCGCATTTTACTTTTAGTCGTGCATTAGAGTTGAGAAGTAGAGGAAAGTAACGATCCGTCTAAGGTAGAAGAAGGCGGGTTGCTACAGGACTGGGCTGCTTCTTCTTCTTCTTCTGAGGAAGACTCGTCCCAGGTTGCTTGGAGTGCCTTCTTCTTTCTGGTCTTTTTGGACTCCTTTAGACTTGGACATTCAGTCTTGTAGTGGCCCTTCTTCTTGCATTCGTAGCAGGTTACGTTGGGCTTGTGTTTGTCAGTTACTGGTTCAGCTGGTTCATCCTTTCTTCGATTTGTTCTCCGTGTGTTGGCTTGGTATTTCAACTTTTTGTAGTAGCTTCGAGCTAGCCTGACCAGTTCAGATTGATCTCCTTCTTGATCTTCTGTTTCTGAATCTGAGGTAGATTCAGGTTCAACTTGAGTTTTCTTCTTAGTCATTCTTCCTGTTTTCCCTGCAAAGAAAGCTATACTTTTCTCGGCCAAATTGCAGTTAGTCTGTTCATGCAGCTCAAGTTCAGAAAATAACTCATCTAACTTAATTTTTGAAAGATCCCTAGAGACCTTGTATGCATCTACCATAGATGCCCACAAGGTGGTCCTAGGGAATGCGTTTAGGGCATACCTTATAAGATCACGGTTTTGAACCTGGTGACCTATTGCGTGAAGACCGTTCATCAATTCCTGGATTCTGGCGTGGAGCTGGGCTGCTGTCTCGTTATCTGCCATTTTGATAGTGAAGAGCTTGTTCAGTAGCAGGTCTCGTTTGCTGATCCTCGTATCTGAAGTTCCTTCGTGGAGCTCGATCAGTTTAGCCCATAGCTCCTTGGCACTGTTGAATGGGCCTACGCGGTTCAGCTCCTCTTTTGTCAGTCCGCATTGGAGGGTCTGAGTTGCTTTGGCGTCAGCTTCAATCTTGCGTTTGAGGGCAGTGTCCCACTCTGAGTAGTTTTGCGGTACTCCTTCAGCATTTGTGGGAATCATCAGTCCAGACTGGATGATTATCCACATATCCACCTGAGTTTTCAGGTGGACCTCCATTCGACTTTTCCAGTAAGGAAAGTCTTCTCCACTGAAAAGTGGAGGTCTGGCGGTGCTAAAGCCTTCTTGGATGGCCATTCGTTCTGAAATTGCAAACAAAAGAAACAAAAATATTCCAAGACTTGGTCTTGGATTAGTAGTGCGGGAAGAGTAAATAAAAACAAATTTCAAGGGGTGTTGCACCAACCTTGAAAGTAAAACTTGAACGAAAAATATTTTTAAAAAAATTGAGAGAGAAAACGAAAGAAATCCGAAAAAAAATTTTCAAACTGGTGGTTGCACCAAGTTTGAATTCCCCGCTCTGATACCACTTGTTGGATCGAGAGAGATGCGAGAGAGGGGGGGTGAATGTCGCAAATCGTTCGGATTTAAAAAGAGTAAGTGCGCAGCGGAAATAAGACACAAGAGAAATGCTAACACGGTCGTTTTACTTGGTTCGGAGCCTGTGTCGACTCCTACTCCAAGGCCCACGGTCGTTGACCGTTTTCTGCGGGCAATTCTATACGTTCGAGAAAGTTTACAATCACAAGTATTACAGAATTAGCTTCGTAAACTTAAATGAATATTTCGTTACCGACGTCCGGTGTAGATCGGAGTATTGGAGCAGCAGGACGTCGTCAGAGCTCGAGATGGAAGATTTCTGGAGCGTGTCGTGGAAGCAGAAGAGCGTATGAAAGTCGCAGTGATTGATTCTTGAAGAAGAGGGTCGAGGGTCCTTTATATAGGGCTGGGGGCGCCCGGGATGCTCGGGGCGCCCCCACGTGGCTTTCGATCCGGCGAGCCCTCTGGTCAAGGCTGATCTCTGCTTCTTCGGGATCACCTTTGACTGGGGCGCCCGACGCGCGCGGGGCGCCCGGGTTGACCGGTCAGGCTTCATCTTCTTCGTGAGGGTGAGCTGCTGCAGCTGCCAGTGGCGTGGCACAGTGGGCGCCCGCGACACGCGGGGCGCCCGACGCGCGCGGGGCGCCCGAAACATCCGGGGCGCCCCCAAATGTGCTGCTGTCGGGGCGTTTACTTGCTCTGCTGACTTTGGGTTGACTTTGGGGCGCCCGAAACGTCCGGGGCGCCCTGCTCAGCTACTGCCTCACTCCTTTGAGGCTCTCTGAGCTGCAGAAACACAGTCCTTCGGTCCTGCATCCAGGGTTAGTCCAAAACAGCAATTAATAAGTTAATTTTACACAGCCTTGGCTGTCTTGGTTCTGACTTTGGGTCTCCAAAATGGAGCCCTAGGTCGAACCGACGCCTAATGTTCCCTCTAGGGGAACGCGTCCTCACCTACTTCTCTCGGGAGAGTTTACCTGATGCCAACCGGATCCTCCAGTTGGACTTTTGCCCGGCAGTCCTTCGCCAGGTCTTGAGTTGCCAAGCTGCCCTTCGCTTGGTGCCTAGCAGCCCTTCGCTTGGTCTTTTCTTCTGGCAGCCCTTCCCCAGTGCCTAGCATTCCTTCGCTAGGGTTTGTCTATTCTGGCAGTCCTTCGCCAGAGCCTAGCAGTCCTTTGCTAGGGCTTTTCTTCTGTCTGGCAGTCCTTCGTCAGTGCCTAGCATTCCTTCGCTAGGGCTTTTCCTGTACACTCAAGAAACTTGTTAGACAACAACTAACCCTTAACTTTTGAACCCTTTTGCCAATATCAAAACACAGGTTTGACTTGGGTGCAATTTGCACCAACATGATGGACCTCCCATATCTGGATTTCTGAAAATCCATTATCAGTAGTTAGGGTTGAGGTTCTAGAAAGTAGTTTAGGTGTCCTAAACCTCAAATTATAATTTTTTCCAAACCTATAGGTGTAGTTTAGTTCCATCAGTGGGTTTTGAGCAAAACCCACTGATGGACCTCCCATATCTGGATTTCTGAAAATCCATTATCAGTAATTAGGGTTGAGGTTCTAGAAAGTAGTTTAGGTGTCAGAAACATCAAATTATAATTTTTTCCAAACCTATAAGTGTAGTTTAGTTCCATCAGTGGGTTTTGAGCAAAACCCACTGATGGACCTCCTATATCTGGATTTCTGAAAATCCATTATCAGTAGTTAGGGTTGAGGTTCTAGAAAGTATTTTAGGTGTCGGAAATATCAAATTATAATTTTTTCCAAACCTATAGATCCATCAGTGGGTTTTGAGCAAAACCCACTGATGGACCTCCCATATCTTGATTTGTGAAAAAGCATTTTCAACAGTTAGGGATGAGGTTGGAGAAAGTATTTTAGGTGTCCTAAACCTCAAATTATAATTTTCTCCCAAACTATAGGTGTAGTTTAGTTCCATCAGTGGGTTTTGAGCAAAACCCACTGATGGACCTCCCATATCTGGATTTCTGAAAATCCATTATCAGTAGTTAGGGTTGAGGTTCTAGAAAGTATTTTAGGTGTCGGAAACATCAAATTATAATTTTTTCCAAACCTATAGGTGTAGTTTAGTTCCATCAGTGGGTTTTGAGCAAAACCCACTGATGGACCTCCCATATCTGGATTTCTGAAAATCCATTATCAGTAGTTAGGGTTCAGGTTCTAGAAAGTATTTTAGGTGTCCTAAACCTCAAATTATAATTTTTTCCAAACCTATAGGTGTAGTTTAGTTCCATCAGTGGGTTTTGAGCAAAACCCACTGATGGACCTCCCATATCTGGATTTCTGAAAATCCATTATCAGTAGTTAGGGTTGAGGTTCTAGAAAGTAGTTTAGGTGTCAGAAACATCAAATTATAAATTTTTCCAAACCTATAGGTGTAGTTTAGTTCCATCAGTGGGTTTTGAGCAAAACCCACTAATGGACCTCCCATATCTGGATTTCTGAAAATCCATTATCAGTAGTTAGGGTTGAGGTTCTAGAATGTAGTTTAGGTGTCCTAAACCTCAAATTATAATTTTTTCCAAACCTATAGGTGTAGTTTAGTTCCATCAGTGGGTTTTGAGCAAAACCCACTGATGGACCTCCCATATCTGGATTTCTGAAAAACCATTATCAGTAGTTAGGGTTGAGGTTGGAGAAAGTATTTTAGGTGTCCTAAACCTCAAATGATAATTTTTTTCAAAGCTATAGGTCTAGTTTATTTCCATCAGTGGGTTTTGCTGAAAACCCACAAATGGACCTCCGATATCTGGATTTCTACAAAACCATTATCAGTATTTAGGGGTGAGGTTGGAGAGAGTATTTTAGGGTTTAGGGATAAAATATGTAATCCAACTTGGGGGATGAAGTCAAAATATTATATGGTTAAGGGTGGTCCTCAAATAATATTTTTATTTCAGGCCCACGCTGGGCCTAAATTGTCTTCTTTCAGGCCCACCGTGGGCCTGAAATAAATGTATTTCAGGCCCACGTTGGGCCTGAAATAACTTTATTCAGGCCCACCTTGGGCCTGAAATAAAGTTATTTCAGGCCCAACGTGGGCCTGAAATTATAATTTGAGGTTTGTAACACCTCAACTCCACTGAAGGACCCATTGATGAGGTTAGAGAAAGTATTTTAGGTGTCGAAAACATCAAATTATAATTTTTTCCAAACCTATAGGTGTAATTTAGTTCCATCAGTGGGTTTTGAGCAAAACCCACTGATGGACATCCCATATCTGGATTAATGAAAAAAAATTATCAACAGTTAGGGATCAGGTTGGAGAAAGTATTTTAGGTGTCCGAAACCTTAAATTATAATTTTCTCCAAAGTATAGGTGTAGTTTAGTTCCATCAGTGGGTTTTGAGCAAAACCCACTGATGGCCCTCCCATATCTGGATTTCTGAAAATCCATTATCAGTAGTTTGGGTTGAGGTTGGAGAATGTAGATTAGGTGTCCGAAACATCAAATTATAATTTTTTCCAAACCTATAGGTTTAGTTTAGTTCTATCAGTGGGTTTTGCTCAAAACAGTGCATAACCCAACAGTGACAGAATATATCATCCTATAGGTTTTCCTATATCTGATTTATATAATATATATTGTTGATTAGATTATATAATGATTTTTAGAATAATAATCTATATTTACCTACAAGATGTGACAGAATAGATCATTTGGCACACAACAGTGCAGCAACTGGCACACAACAGTGCATTATCAGTTATTATATCTGACCGTATCACTTGTCACACAACAGTGCAACAACTGGATTTGAATAAACATCACCCAATTGTTTTGTTTTTGTTGACAATATATTATATAGAATAACAACATCTACATAATCATAACAACTCCACATAAGGAGATTTTTCCATACAAATGGATGTCAATCAACAGCAATGGATTTTTACATCACCAATACAGTTTTCAGATTATCTCAAGTTTTACAAAACATGTTTCTCAGAATATTAACTGTCAGCTCAAATCTGATTCTACTCATGTCTCCTTGTTTGAAATCCATCTTCTCATCATATAGGAGACATCGAACATATTGCATGACAAAGAAGGCACAGTCCACGCTGAAATTAACAAACACTTTTTTAGATTTCAATAAGTGAGTTTATAAAATACTTTCTTATTTTAAAAAATAAGAAAGTTCTTCCTCATTTAGTTACCTATGTTCTTGTTGGGGACATTTTTGTCTGACGGAGGGCCATTTGTCCAAGGGATGATGACTTTGTAGATATGGATGAATAGCCGTAAGTTCCTCGCGAGTATATTGTTTAAGTTCTTTTACCTGTCAAACATATCATGAATTTATTAATCACCATCAATGACATTTTAGAGAAAATGATGACCATATATAAGAATAAAGGAAGGTAGCTCACCGCTGTGTCAAATTCATGCTTATATTTACGACCACTAGCAAGAGAATTAAAATGATTAAAAGTCATGGATTCTGTATCCACCGCCAACAAGTGAAAGTGTGTATTATCACTGCACAAAGGGATTAAAATAAATCTAAACCCTTGTTCAAGCATATCAGTCTTCATCACTTGTTGCAGGGAAATCTTTCTTGACGATCTGATTGATGCCTATAAATATGTATTCACAAAATTAATAATACCCATATCATAATATTAGGTCTTGTACAATATATCTGTTTAATTAATATACATCACTTACTGTGAAGAAGGTTGAACAATATATTGACTTGTTGTATGACCTACCACATGCGGATGCTCCTCTAAATAAAATTTTACAAAAGGCATCAATGACCTCGCCTTTTGTAAAAACCTCTCCATTGAGGATTTGTAAGAATGAATGCAAATTCAAAGCAAAGGGTGCATCCTCCCAGATAAATTCATTTGCCAACCTGCCATGTAAATTGATATGATTATATATTACATAAGAGAATATATAAAAACTAACCTAAACTATAATATTTTGTAACTTACTTTAGATTCTCCAATCTATTTATCAGGTAGACCACTTCTTTATCTTTATTTTTCTTCTTTGTATTCATAAAATGTTTCTTCACAAACTACATCAATAAAATTTATTTAGCCCAAACTAATTATTGACCAAATTCAATACAATTGATGTATTTTAAATGAAATTAACACACTTACATCAATGCCTTGTTGCCTCGTTTTGTATAGTTCGGAGGTTCTTCTTGTTTCCTCCTCTATGTCTTCTTTAGACATGACTTCTATTACATCGTAAATGTTTCCTCTTGCTTCATCCATATCCTCCTCACTAAGTTTCCTTTTTCCCTTGTCCATAACAATTGATATTTGTTTCCTGTCCCGCTTCCCCTTAGGTAAAAGCTGGTGCCATACTGGACTGTCAATTGGAGTATTCCTGTAATCATACCGAGTTCGGTCACATCCTCTCCTAGGTGTACAAGATACTGGATCAGAAAGAGGATCGACTACAGGATAGCTTTCTTGACCCTCCATGCCTTTTTTTTCAATAATTGAAAGTAATTCCTTAACCCTTTCATTCAAACATATATTCTCCTCTGTTAGCTCCTTGATTCGGTTGTCCTTAAGAATGCATTCACCACATAGCCTAACATCTCCTTCTGATGTCTCCATTGGCCGTGGTATGTCATCACCGATATCAAGGTTCTCAAACAATGTGTTCTCATGTAGGGTAGGAATTAATTCAACAATAACCTGTCAATTACGAAGTACACAAATGTTACTACCTCTCTATCTAACTTAGATAGATCACATTTAAGAATAATTACCTCTTCGGACGAGAGTCGGTCGACAAGGCCCCTCACCCTACTAATATGCGAAGGAATATTCCTCCACTTATTTATTCGGGGCCCTTCAACATTGAATGGTTTTTGAATTGGTACATGCTCCAAAAACCATGCCTACACAAATTTTTGCAGCCAAATACATTAATGACATCAAAATATTATAAAATTTAACAAGCTAATTCTACTCACTGCCAAAAGCCCTGCAAATCCCTTTAGGTAAGGGAGGTTGGTGGTGCTCTCGTTTCCCTGAGTTGATGAAAATAAGTCCCCAATCTTAGGTATTTGTGGAGACAAAAATTGATGGATAGCTTCTACCCAATTGAATCTACCTAGATTGTCATAATCATCTACTATATCTATAAGACCTAGAGGAACCTTATATGTACTAGACGAAAATAAAACACAAACAAATATATACAAAATATAAAATTTACACACTAATAACACATCATCCTCTGATTCAACACTTTTAGAAAAATGTTTAAGTAACTCCTCAAGTCTTGTTCTTGTAGGTTGTTTTTCTTTTGAGAAGTAAGTACGATAGAGGTCACCCGATGCTTTAGTTGAATTAATAGGGACCGAAACACCACGGTCCACTATACCCAGTATCAAAGCAACATCTCGTCTGGAGAACGCAACCGGTACACCTGAAACAATTACAATATTTAGTTATCATCAAGAATAGAGGCTTGAAATTATTCCACGTTGGGCCTGAAATGATTTCAATTCAGGCCCGACGTGGGCCTGAAATGAATTCAATTCAGGCCCGACAAGGGCCTGAAATGAATACATTTCAGGCCTACCGAGGGCCTGAAGTCATTTTCACTTCAGTCCCTCAGTAGCCCTAAAATGAAATGATTAAACTTTATCAAAAACTAATCATTTCAGGCCATCTATATTACTGTCTTATCTTACTATAGATACTATAGATATTGTCTACAATTCATAACTAAAACTATTACCTGAGAATTTAAAATCTTGCGAGGGCCTGAAATGAATTCAATTCAGGCCCACCTCGGGCCTGAAATGAATTCATTTCAGGCCCGACGGACTGAAATATATTCATTTCAGGCCTACCGAGGGCCTGAAGTCATTTTCACTTCAGTCCCTCAGTAGCCCTAAAATGAAATGATTAAACTTTATCAAAAACTAATCATTTCAGGCCATCTATATTACTGTCTTATCTTACTATAGATACTATAGATATTGTCTACAATTCATAACTAAAACTATTACCTGAGAATTTAAAACCTTGCGAGGTTGAATCCCAACTTTCAAATATATTAACCAAAATTCCACGGATATGCTGCAATTCTTGTATGTCCAGGAAAAAACTGAAAGACGACCCTTTGATCTTCGCAATGTGTCGATCATTTAAAATGTCAAATTCTTCAAAAAAATTGTTTAAAGTGGCCTAAAACACTGCACCAACGTAATTTTTGTCCAATGTCATCTGAATCCTACAGTTTATATACAGTACAAATTTATTCAGCAAAATAATTTTAAACATGTTGACAAACAATGCTGGTTTGACCTAAGCATATCGCTAACATACCTTGGTGGATAATGCCAAGGAAGAAGACGCTGAACCACCTACAGACCTTTTGCCTGACATTATCAAATAAATCCAACGTGCAGAAACCCTAACCCCTTGGTGTATTATGCCGATCAGTCTCCACTTCAACGTTAACACTAAAACCCACCTCAGGATCACACAGAAACGCTTTCGAGCAATGCCTAGGTTTTGGTTGTCCGCAGGGATTCGGGGGATGAGCTCGCGACTATATCACAGCTAGGGCACGTAGGACTGCAAGAAGGCGAGTTCTTGCGCTGAGAGAGGTTGAGAGTGAGCTTTTATCCGAAATGAAGGACTTCCATTTACGTTGTTGCGCTGAGAGAGAACGGAGAAAATTTCCACTGCTACCCATCCGAACCACAAATTAATATTTTATTGATAAAGTGGTTCGGTTGTCTTGAAACTGTGTTTGATAAAGTCATTCTTTGGCGGGAGGGGTATAAAAGTAACTTCACTATATGGGATGCACCCTTTGGTATAATAGAAACCATGGTACTCCTTTCGGTAATTACGAATAGTTGGATACACCCTTTGGTAAATTGCCACTGAATTAATCATGGATTAATGAATCAATCATGGATTATTGTTCACAGATGAAGGCAATTATCAATCAATTGAAGAGATATGGAGACAAGATAGAAGATGTACGCATTATGAAAAAGATGCTTCGTTCTTTAATTCTTAAATTTGACTATATAGTGTGTGTCATTGAAGAAAAAAGATTTAGATTCAATGACTATTGAAGAATTAGAGGGCTTATTACAAGCTCATGAAGAAAAGATGAAAAGAATACAAGAAGAGTCTTTGGAGTAAGTTCTCAAAGTCAAGGCTACACTAAAGAATGATGAGAGATACACAATTATTTTAGAGGTCATGATCGAGGAAGAGGTTGTGGACGAGGAAGAGGACATAGACATGGCCGAAATGGACCAACTGAGAGAAAAAGAGACAACTTTAATCACGAAAGTGATGGAACCGGGTATGTGGCGGGTTTCCTAAGCGAACATGAGGTCGAACATGAGATACCTCTCCATGTCTACGGATTAAAAATTAATCCGAATGGAAACCTATCTCTCAAACGACCGTCTCGTCATCGTATCAATCGGTTCGGGTTACAACTTAGTCAATCTCAAAGATCGAGCTTTGTAACTCGCCTAACCGATCGACCGTGGAAAAGACGACGAGTGGATCGTCGATTTTTGTGTTTATCTTCGGGGTCTATGACATAATTAATTATCATACAATTAATTGACAAACAATTAACAAACAATGATAACTAATTAAAACACACATGAAATAATAGAGAAAACAAAGAGGAGCCAAAGAGAGATTATACCTCGTCTTTTACCTCGCAGTCTTCTACCATATGACCCTCCCTTCTTGGACATTGTGTGGGTGACGATCTACCAAGATGCGGAGTCACCAAGGCTTTCAATTAATCCTCCTTCCTTTGCGCCAACAAAACCCTAGAATTAGGGTTTACCCGCCGCCACCCTTTAAAGAAGAAGATGATGAAAGGGAAGATGAGAAGCTCTCTTCTCCCTCGCCACAACCTTAATCAACCACCTCTACTTCTTCCTATCTCGCGACTCCAAGCACATGAGGAAGAACAAGCCGCTTCTTCCTCTTCTTCTACCTTGCGTCGGCCACCATCTTCTAAAGAGGTGCCGCCGGCCACCTTCTATCTTCCCTCTCCTAGCGCCGCCGATCACCAAGGAGGATAGGTGATCACGCCACCAAGAAGGACTGAGAAGGATGGAGGAAGAAAGGAAGGTGAGCTCTGTAACGATCCGGAAAATTCTCTTAATATTTCCTTAAAATATTAAGCATGTCTAGATAATTTCCTGAGGAACCTAGAAATATTAATGAGAACTTTGGCCTAGAAAATCCATGTTTTCTCATTTAAATTGGGAAAAAGGGCACTAATGGGTCTTATATGGGCTTTTTAGTACCAAAATTATTGGTGGATTTTAGGTGAAAATTAATATAAATATAAAGGATTTTAATAGGAAATATTAAAATAATTATGGGGGAATTTTTAGAGGATTTTCGGAATTTTGGGGAAAGAAAAAGAGAAATAAAATAAAAATAAGGTGCATGGGCCAAGGATTGAACCTTGGACCTCTTGTACAACCATGCATGCTTTAACCAACTCACCTAGCAAGAGATTTCTATGAGTAAATGAAGTGGATATTGGTTAAGGCTTAGAAGAAGATGAAGGGTCATGGAGAGACTCTTCATTTACCTCCTTAATGGGTGATAAAGAGGGGGGTTTGGGAGTTTCTTTCTTCCTACCATCAATTGCATTTGCTCCCCTCCTCCCTCCTCATTCTAGCCGAAACTCCAAGGAGGAGTTCTCCATTGGAAAAATTCCACCAAGGCTTCATCTCCAAGATCTAAGGGGTCTTCCAAGGAGACAAGGACAAGGGGGTTCAAGGGTCCAAAGATCTTACCATTTCCTTCCCTTTCAAGGTTCGAAAAATCAAGAAACCCAAGGTAAGACTCCCTCACCTATGGTGTAATAGTTCCTTATAATTTCCATGATTTTTAGCATGATATATTGGTCGGTTTTGGATTTAATGTTGAAAGGAAAGAAAAATCAAGAACCTTAGGGTCATGGGTTTTGGCCACAAGGTTTTTAAGGTCTATAATTATGCCAAAAATTCTTATAATGTCTTTTAATGTTCTCCCATGATGTTTAGGGGTTATGTATAATTTTTGGGAATTTTTTGAGTACCCTAGGACACCTTAGGGTTTCGGCCAACATGAAAGGGACAAAACCAAGAACCTTAGGATTGAAGGTTTCGGCCACCATGATTTTAAAGTCTATAATTACGCCAAAAATCTATATAATGTTATTTAATGTTCCCTTATGATGTTTAGAGTTTAAGTATAATTTTTGGGAATTTTTGGAGTACCCTAGGACACCTTAGGGTTTCGGCCAACATGAAAGAGACAAAACCAAGAACCCTAGGCTTGAGGGTTTCGGACACCATGATTCAAAGGTCTATAATTATGCCAAAAATCTTGATAATGTTGTTTAATGCTCTCTCATGATGTTTAGAGATTAAATATAATTTTTGGGAATTTTTGGGGTACCCTAGGATACCCTAGGGTTTCGGCCAACATCAAGAACCCTTGTGTAGGGTTGGGTCTCAAACTTCAAGTGTATGTTTTATGTTTTATCATGATATAAGGGAGATGGAGGGTGTTTATGTGAATGTTTCACATGGCCTAGAGACCCTATAGGTTTCGGCCAAGTACCCTAAAAGGGTAGAAAGTTATGACTTATTTCAAGTAAGGGCCCCAATGACCCTATGGTAAGGTATGGTTGGTGTTTAAGCAATTTATTTGGGGTTTAATGGAATTTCTCCATGGCCCCATGGCCTTGAAGTTTCGTCCAAGAGTAAGATTAGGGCTAAAGAATTAGGGTAGGCCCTAAGTATGGACTCAAAGGGGTCCTATGGCCTAGTATATGGGTATGAGATGTTGTTTGGGAAGTTATGTGAAGGTTTATGGACCTAGGGTTCCTTGGGGACTTTCGGCCAAGGACCTAACCTAGGGCTAGGGTTGGGTTAAACCTACCAAGATGCTTGGGTGTAGGTTACTAAGATGAATGTTAAGTAAGGTAGAAGAATTCTATGTTAACCAAACCCTTAGTTTATATGACATGAAATATATGTTAGGTCATAAAATGTTTAGACATGTGCCATGATTTATGAATGATATGTATGTATGCCATGTCTTATGAATGATATGTATGTATGCCATGAATAATTTGTATGTATGCCATGTTATATGAATCATGTGTACCTATGCCATGTCTAAGAATGAAAATGATGAATGAAGTTTAAGTATGATGAATGAATGAATATGCTATGAATGATGATGCCTTTAAGGCATAAAGATGATGTTAAGTATGATGAATGAATGAATATGCTATGAATGATGATGCCTTTAAGGCATAAAGATGATGTTAAGTATGATGAATGAATGAATATGCTATGAATGATGATGAATGAGAAAGCATATGAAAGCATTTTATTTTATTTTATGGGCTTGTACCGGACCTAAGTAAGGTCCACGGTTCTGGACTACCGATGAAGCTGTCCACGGTTCGGGACTACCGATGATGCTGTCCTTACGGTTCGGGACTACCGATGAAGCTGTCCTTACCCTAGTAGGTCGAGATTAGCTACCTCGTATTTACTTAGGGATGCGCGCATATGATGAATGAATGTGGTACAAGCCAGGGCCCAATGCATGTTATGATTATGTTAAAACATGTTTTTTAAAGATTAAGCATCCTTATATATATATATGTAATTGCCACATGCATCCATCCATGTTATGCATTATATTTATGATAAGAATATTATGCAAAGCAAGTTTATGAAGGTAGGTTTATGCCATGATTTATTTATGTTTATGCCATGATTTAATTGTGTTCATGCAAATATACGATGCCATGATTTAATTGTGTTCATGCAAATATATGATGCCATGATTTAATTGTGTTCATGCTAATATATGATGTCATGATTTAATTATGTTTATGCTAATTTAGGATGCCATGATTTTATTTATGTCTATGCTAATTTAGAATGCCATGATTTTATTTACGTTCATGCTAGTTTAGGATGCCATGATTTATTTATGTTTATGCTGATTTAGAATGCCATGATTTTATTTATGTTCATGTTAGTTTAGGAAGTCATGATTTATTTATGTTTATGCTAAGTTAGAATGCCATGATTTTATTTATGTTCATGCTAGTTTAGATTGCCATGATTTAATTATGTTTATGCTAAGTTGGAATGCCATGATTTTATTGAGGTTATGTTGATTATGTTTATGTCTATGTCAAGTATTATGCCATGCTATGAATGCTTATGGGTATGGTTATGCCATGCTATGAATGTGATGAAGCTATGGCCATGACATGATGAATGTATGCTATGTGATGATAAGACTTATGTTCTAAGTAAAGCACTAAGTATGCTAATGTTTCATATGCTCATGATAATTGATGAATGGTTTTAGTGAGTAGGAAAGAGTCTTACTAAGCCTGTGTGCTTATAGTCTTATTTTCTTATACCGCAGATCACGCAAGGGGACAGTAAGGAAGCAGCAGGAGGGCATCAAAGAATGTGTGTGATAGTGACTTGGCTAAGGAGCAATATGGTTGCTCGTCTTATTATAGAACTCTACCTTTACTATTAAGTACCTGAATGTGACTCTATGACATGATGCTAAAGTATGACATGATATGATGCTAAGCATGACATGATGCTAAGTATGACATGATATGATGCTAAGTATAAAGTTAATATGCCAGGTTCCCATGTTATAATGCTAGGAATGGTAGTAAGTGCATGTAGGTGTAAGTTTAAAGGTTTCCGCTGCATTAGGATGTCTACATGCCTAAGTATGTTAACGTAACGCCGTTTTATGAAAAAAAAAAGCGGGCGTTACAGGTTGGTATCAGAGCAGTAACCATCTCACTACACACACATCAAGCCCTCTTCCTGCCGCTTCCAAGTAAGTACCTCTTTACATATCTGATAGTATTAAGATGTTTTATGATTTTAAGATATGCAAGTATGAACAGTATTTATGATGAAAAGTACGTTACGATACGTAACGACGAATGATACTTTATCTTATTTTAGGAATTAAATATGTAGAATTTAATATGGGGGTAGGAATAACGGGTAGGAGTAACACTAACTTATATTAGTCTTACTTGTCCTTTATGAAGAAAAGCAAGGTTAGAAGACAGAGTAACAGAATTAATGAGACTACTTCATCGACCGACCTGATGTTCAATATACCTTATATTATAACCTATCTTAGGTCACATCATAAGACAATCATGTATAAGTATTCTGCCCTATACATTAGGTCTGTGTTAGTCATAATACAATTAGTCATAAGTGTGACTCAATCTTATATTCATAAACATGGTATTAATTGAGCACCATCATAATGTTAGTAATTAAGGTGAACCTAGTATTAACATAATGTTATATAACCTGTACATTATATAAGTTACCAATCAAATAATATAATTATATTATATTATATAAAGCAAATGATAATAATATGAGAAAATGTACTAATATAAGATTTTTATCAATATAACCATACCAAATCCTTATCATATAAGTAGTGTCATAATTCACCTATCATATAGGTTTTATTATGAGCCTACATACAGGTTGACATGTATCATCTCAACCGATAAGTTATCACCTATACATATTATTCCATAAGCAAATTACAGGTATTATACCTATAACGTGTATGATAAATAACTATAATTTATGATATTATGTATAACCTATAGTATAGTCTCATGTAGGGAATTATATGATAGCCTACATGCATAAGATCATAACACTCTCACCTAGGTTAGCGTGTAGTATTAGTTCCATTATACTAATACTAATATAATCAAAGGTATAAGTTATACGGCATAACCTAAAATGATACGCATAGGGTAGTGTCCTAATTATATTAACACTTATTATAGATTATGGGTCCACTATATTTTCATACTAATTACAAATATTAGAACTATTAATGTATGTTTCACTATTATTTTATATAATATATAAGATTACCTTAAGTTATTTTAAGGTAATATAATAAATATGATCTCCCCTACCATATAATAACCAAACTAATATAATTCATAGCTCATGTCGTGAACTAATATCTCGGAGGCATACTATTAGTAGATTTACCCATAATTATAATAACTATATAATTATGATATATGCATATAATTACCGCATAGAGCGATTAAGGATACTAGCTCAATTATATGTTAAGGAAGTGATTAGGCTTCATGGAGTTCCCAAGACCATCATCTCAGATAGGGATGGTCGCTTTACTTCGCATTTTTGGGAATGTGTTCAGAAGTCTCTCGGCACTAAATTGCGATTTAGCACCGCCTTTCACCCTCAGACTGACGGGCAAACGAAACGGGTGAATCAAATATTAGAAGATATGTTGAGAGCTTGCGCCTTGGATTTCAAAGGAAGCTGGTGTCGATATCTATGTTTAGCGGAATTCGCCTACAACAATAGCTACCAAGCTACTATTGGAATGGCACCTTATGAAGCATTGTATGGGAGGAGATGTAGGTCTCCGATCTGTTGGTACGAGGGTGGTGAAAAGAAAGAAATGGGGCTCTCGACGGATGTCATTGACAGCACCACCCGAGCTATACAGAATATTCGACAACGGATAGAAACTGCTCAGAGCCGACAGAAGAGTTACGCCGATGTTCGGCGTAGACCACTGGAATTTAATGTTGGAGATTTGGTGTTTCTCAAAGTGGCTCCTATGAAGGGGGTGACCAGATTTGGGAAGAAAGGAAAATTAAGTCCGCGCTATGTGGGGCCGTACCTGATTCTAAAAAGAGTCGGTAAAGTGGCATATGAGCTGGAGCTGCCTCCAGAGATGTCAGCTATCCATAACGTATTCCATGTGTCCCTACTTAAAAAGTGTATCCCGAATATGGACCAAGTGATCGAGCCGCAGACAGTACAAGTACAAGAGGACCTAAGTTATGAGAGCAGACCCATCCATATTTTGGATAGGGAGGTCAGGAAGCTGAGGAATAAGGAGGTACCTCTAGTCAAGGTCCTATGGCAAAGTCAACGGTTCGAGGAAGCTACCTGGGAACGCGAGGACGAGATGAGGCGCAAGTACCCGGAGTTGTTCTAAGTTCGAGGACGAACTTTCACGAGGTATGGGGGATTGTAACGACCCGAAAAATTCTCTTAATATTTCCTTAAAATATTAAGCATGTCTAGATAATTTTTTGAGGAACCTAGAAATATTAATGCGAACTTTGACCTAGAAAATCCATGTTTTCTCATTTAAATTGGGAAAAAGGGCACTAATGGGTCTTATATGGGCTTTTTAGTACCAAAATTATTGGTGGATTTTAGGTGAAAATTAATATAAATATAAAAGATTTTAATAGGAAATATTAAAATAATCATGGGGGAATTTTTAGAGGATTTTCGGAATTTTGGGGAAATAAAAAGAGAAATAAAATAAAAATAAGGTGCATGGGCCAAGGATTGAACCTTGGACCTCTTGTACAACCATGCATGCTTTAACCAACTCACCTAGCAAGGGATTTCTATGAGGAAATGAAGTGGATATTGGTTAAGGCTTAGAAGAAGATGAAGGGTCATGGAGAGACTCTTCATTTACCTCCTTAATGGGTGATAAAGAGGGGGGTTTGGGAGTTTCTTTCTTCCTACCATCAATTGCATTTGCTCCCCTCCTCCCTCCTCATTCTAGCCGAAACTCCAAGGAGGAGTTCTCCATTGGAAAAATTCCACCAAGGCTTCATCTCCAAGATCTAAGGGGTCTTCCAAGGAGACAAGGACAAGGGGGTTCAAGGGTCCAAAGATCTTACCATTTCCTTCCCTTTCAAGGTTCGAAAAATCAAGAAACCCAAGGTAAGACTCCCTAACCTATGGTGTAATAGTTCCTTATGATTTCCATGATTTTTAGCATGATATATTGGTCGGTTTTGGATTTAATGTTGAAAGGAAAGAAAAATCAAGAACCTTAGGGTCATGGGTTTCGGCCACAAGGTTTTTAAGGTCTATAATTATGCCAAAAATTCTTATAATGTTGTTTAATGTTCTCCCATGATGTTTAGGGGTTAAGTATAATTTTTGGGAATTTTTGGAGTACCCTAGGACACCTTAGGGTTTCGGCCAACATGAAAGGGACAAAACCAAGAACCTTAGGCTTGAAGGTTTCGGCCACCATGATTTTAAAGTCTATAATTATGCCAAAAATCTTTATAATGTTATTTAATGTTCCCTTATGATGTTTAGAGGTTAAGTATAATTTTTGGGAATTTTTGGAGTACCCTAGGACACCTTAGGGTTTCGGCCAACATGAAAGATACAAAACCAAGAACCCTAGGCTTGAGGGTTTCGGCCACCATGATTCAAACGTCTATAATTATGCCAAAAATCTTGATAATGTTGTTTAATGCTCTCTCATGATGTTTAGAGATTAAATATAATTTTTGAGAATTTTTGGGGTACCCTAGGATACCCTAGGGGTTCGGCCAACATCAAGAACCCTTGTGTAGGGTTGGGTCTCAAACTTCAAGTGTATGTTTTATGTTTTATCATGATATAAGGGAGATGGAGGGTGTTTATGTGAATGTTTCACATGGCCTAGAGACCCTATAGGTTTCGGCCAAGTACCCTAAAAGGGTAGAAAGTTATGACTTATTTCAAGTAAGGGCCCCAATGACCCTATGGTAAGGTATGGTTGGTGTTTAAGCAATTTATTTGGGGTTTAATGGAATTTCTCCATGGCCCCATGGCCTTGAAGTTTCGTCCAAGAGTAAGATTAGGGCTAAAGAATTAGGGTAGGCCCTAAGTATGGACTCAAAGGGGTCCTATGGCCTAGTATATGGGTATGAGATGTTGTTTGGGAAGTTATGTGAAGGTTTATGGACCTAGGGTTCCTTGGGGACTTTCGGCCAAGGACCTAACCTAGGGCTAGGGTTGGGTTAAACCTACCAAGATGCTTGGGTGTAGGTTACTAAGATGAATGTTAAGTAAGGTAGAAGAATTCTATGTTAACCAAACCCTTAGTTTATATGACATGAAATATATGTTAGGTCATAAAATGTTTAGACATGTGCCATGATTTATGAATGATATGTATGTATGCCATGTCTTATGAATGATATGTATGTATGCCATGAATAATTTGTATGTATGCCATGCTATATGAATGATGTGTACCTATGCCATGTCTAAGAATGAAAATGATGAATGAAGTTTAAGTATGATGAATGAATGAATATGCTATGAATGATGATGCCTTTAAGGCATAAAGATGATGTTAAGTATGATGAATGAATGAATATGCTATGAATGATGATGCCTTTAAGGCATAAAGATGATGTTAAGTATGATGAATGAATGAATATGCTATGAATGATGATGAATGAGAAAGCATATGAAAGCATTTTATTTTATTTTATGGGCTTGTACCGGACCTAAGTAAGGTCCACGGTTCTGGACTACCGATGAAGCTGTCCACGGTTCGGGACTACCGATGATGCTGTCCTTACGGTTCGGGACTACCGATGAAGCTGTCCTTACCCTAGTAGGTCGAGATTAGCTACCTCGTATTTACTTAGGGATGCGCGCATATGATGAATGAATGTGGTACAAGCCAGGGCCTAATGCATGTTATGATTATGTTAAAACATGTTTTTTAAAGATTAAGCATCCTTATATATATATATGTAATTGCCACATGCATCTATCCATGTTATGCATTATATTTATGATAAGAATATTATGCAAAGCAAGTTTATGAAGGTAGGTTTATGCCATGATTTATTTATGTTTATGCCATGATTTAATTGTGTTCATGCAAATATACGATGCCATGATTTAATTGTGTTCATGCAAATATATGATGCCATGATTTAATTGTGTTCATGCTAATATATGATGTCATGATTTAATTATGTTTACGCTAATTTAGGATGCCATGATTTTATTTATGTCTATGCTAATTTAGAATGCCATGATTTTATTTACGTTCATGCTAGTTTAGGATGCCATGATTTATTTATGTTTATGCTGATTTAGAATGCCATGATTTTATTTATGTTCATGTTAGTTTAGGAAGCCATGATTTATTTATGTTTATGCTAAGTTAGAATGCCATGATTTTATTTATGTTCATGCTAGTTTAGATTGCCATGATTTAATTATGTTTATGCTAAGTTGGAATGCCATGATTTTATTGAGGTTATGTTGATTATGTTTATGTCTATGTCAAGTATTATGCCATGCTATGAATGCTTATGGGTATGGTTATGCCATGCTATGAATGTGATGAAGCTATGGCCATGACATGATGAATGTATGCTATGTGATGATAAGACTTATGTTCTAAGTAAAGCACTAAGTATGCTAATGTTTCATATGCTCATGATAATTGATGAATGGTTTTAGTGAGTAGGAAAGAGTCTTACTAAGCCTGTGTGCTTATAGTCTTATTTTCTTATACCGCAGATCACGCAAGGGGACAGTAAGGAAGCAGCAGGAGGGCATCAAAGAATGTGTGTGATAGTGACTTGGCTAAGGAGCAATATGGTTGCTCGTCTTATTATAGAACTCTACCTTTACTATTAAGTACCTGAATGTGACTCTATGACATGATGCTAAAGTATGACATGATATGATGCTAAGCATGACATGATGCTAAGTATGACATGATATGATGCTAAGTATAAAGTTAATATGCCAGGTTCCCATGTTATAATGCTAGGAATGGTAGTAAGTGCATGTAGGTGTAAGTTTAAAGGTTTCCGCTGCATTAGGATGTCTACATGCCTAAGTATGTTAACGTAACGCCGTTTTATGAAAAAAAAAAAGCGGGCGTTACAAGCTCTCCTCTCCTCTACCCTCAAGTTGCACCGACCACCCTTAAATCAAAGTGGCGCCGCCGGCCTCAACTTCACCTACTCCGGCCACCCTCTTCCTGCTTCTTCTTGCCACACCACAAAAGGATGAGTTGCCTCTCCTTGTCCTTGTGATCGCCAGCCACCCACGGTAGTAGAAGAAAGGAAGAACAAAGAGCAATGGAGGAAGACATCCTCCTTGGTCGCCGGGTGCCCTAGGCGTGAGAGGGGAGAGAGAAGAGGAAGGAGGTAATAGGGTTTAATGATGAATTAATTATGGATTAATTCTAGATTAATTAGCCCTGGTATCATGACTCCCATAGGATATATATAGGGCTACGATAGGGACCATGAGGAGGAGTTGGGTCTGTTAGAATGTATATTAAAAGCCTTGCTATTTTTGTATGGTCATCCACATTTTGAAAGAGAATCACAATAATACTGATGCGTATTTATATTAGTATATGCATAAAAGTCCGATACTTTATATTGTAGATAACATGGTGTGTGGTGACACATAGAAGATCATGTTATCAGTCCCTTGCATTGTATAAGTAGAGGCTCACAACCGAGATGGATTTGGATTAACCATCGGGATGATTGTAGTGTAATTAGGTGTGATTTATCTTGATCATAGAATTACACTAGTGTGCTTTATGTGCATTGAACAAGACCAAAACCAGATGTCATCCAATTAGTACTCACTTAATAATTGGATTGAACCTCGGATTATTATGGAGTACAATCCCTAAATCCTGATATAATAACGGGCACGTATAGTTAATATTTTATTTCTTTGATTTACCAATGAGCGAGATTTATTCTGTTAAATTGATAGGCCCGGTAAGTTGGGAAATAATATTAATTATATTGTGTGTCATTGATTATTGACGGAATCCGTGTCCTGGTGAGTCGGGATGATGATACCCCCTTGATAAGCTCATAAGGTTCATCATGTTAAACCCTGCAGGTGAATTTGATCCGACATGATAATAAGGTTGAGTGGTACTAGTCAAGGAGTCAGAAGTCAATTAATTAAAATTGTCAGTAATTTAAATTGGTATTCGATATCTTTGTAACGCCCCAAAATTCCCATTTTTAGTTCTTAAAGTCCTTAGAATTATTTAAAAATAGTTTAGAAATATTCTAGATATTTTTAGGAATTTTTAGAATATTTTTATGGAATTTTTCGAGTCCGTTTGGTATTTTAAAAAAAAAAGAGAAAGAAAATAAAAATAAATAAAAACCACTTAAGGGCAGCCGGAGTTCGAACCCGCGACCAGCACGAAACCAGAAACGCGCGCGACCAACTGGGCTAGGGTATCAAGCACAGCAAAGGAAGGAGAGACCTATATTTAAGGTGTAGTTAGGTTAATCCGCCCCATAAGTATAAATAGAAAATTTAAAGAGAGAAGTTGGGATTTCTCTCAAAACCCTTTCGGCCAACACCCATCCGCCGACCCCTCTCCCTCTCCTCTCTTGTGCGCACGCCACACCAAGCCTAGAGGGCCGGCCAAGGCTTTCTTCCAAGAGATATTCCTATATTCGGGATCCCCGCGACGAGAGGAACGCGTAGGCGCGAAGAATTCGTCGAGATCTCAAGTTTCTTCCGAGCTCTAGACATTAATCTTGGTTGTAAGTCCAAGATATCAATGTAAGTACTGCTCACCTGCAGTAAGAGGCGGTTTTTCCGCGAGAATTTCCTTTAAAAAGTTTTTAGAAGAGATATTTCCTTTTTGTTTGAGTTTTTGCATGTGATATTAGTTCATTATATGCTTATATATGTTGATTAATACCCTATGTGAGTTTAGGGTCCAAGAAAAGCTATGAGAAAAGAAAAGAAAAGATAAAGATAAGAAAAGAAAAGGCCAAGGCCTTAAGAAATCCCCAAAAGTCAAGACTTAGGGATTTTAGCACGCAAGGTGCTCCAGAAAATGCCAAGGCATTTACAGATAAGAAAGAAAAGAAAGAAAAGCTATTTTATTTTCTAAGACCAGTACCCGGCGTCCAAGGGCGTCGTTAAAGAAATCCAGGTGTCCAATTCCAAGGTCTTGGCCCTGGTAGACCAAGGTCTGCTCTATTAGGATTGGTGGCTCGCTACCCCAACCTTTTAGGGAACGCGCATCAGATGGTACTTACGTCTTTAGTGGATCCAAGTGATTAGTATTTTCAAGTATATGCTTTAGCAAAGTTTTCTAAAGTTTCAGAAAGTTTTCAAAAGTTAAAGAATAGCTAAAGTTTCAAGTTGAGCCAAGAAAAGTAAATTGAGATTATCTATTGCTTGAGTATGCATGTTTTGAGCTATACATGTTCGTAGTTTTCTTTCAAGCATATTAGTATCTCATATGATGTTCAGTTTGATCTAGAAGCATGTTTGCATATTTCGAGTTTTTGTGAGCTAGATAGTACTTACTAAGCTTTATGCTTATAGATGCATTTCCTCTTATTGCAGATAAAGGTAAAGGCAAGCAATTCTGAAGGAAGACGACGAGGCGGTGCTGAGTAGAGTGTGTGTGGTGGCTGATTATGGAGAGATCTTTGAGACGAGACAATTTAGTTATTTGAATTGCAATGTTTAAGTTTATTCAAATTTCAAGTTCTTGCTTTATGGAGATTATAGAGTATTTGAGTTTTGGATAGTTTTACATGCTCAATTTCTTAGAGTAAAGATTCCATGTCATTTCGTTTAGCATACATATCCTTATGATTGCATTGGATGAGTAGAAGTGTGAGTAGTTAGAGATATTGATACTTTGTTAGAGAAAAAGGTGTTTGTGCCAAGATAGTATCAATTTCCCTTTGAATCAAGTTTTTATTGCTTAAAAATGTTTAGAAAAGTTGCAATCACATTTCATAATGCTTTAGCAAGGTCGTAGAACATGTATTTGGTGTTATGAATGCATAGGAGTCAAGATTGATACAAACTCTATTGTTTAAGTTCATATAAACTTGTTTAGTTTATTTTCTTCCATAAAAGTCCTAAATTCAAGTTATGGATTCGTTTGATTGGCTAAATTATTTAGGAAACTGACATAGAGTATAGAAGTGGTGTCATAGTTTGATATGGCTCGAAACTGAATGAATGGTGGGCTTAAGAAGCAAGAGCCGAAACCTGTAATCCTGATTCCAGGCGTACCAGTCGACTGCCACGTCACCAGTCGACTGGTACCTGCAGTTTGAGTTGGGCGAGGCCAGCTTCAAGTGTACCAATTGCGAGTTTTCGAGATAGTAAGTGTGATATGTTAATATGCATGATTGCTTAAGTTAGAATATGATTGTTAGATGAATTTAAAAGAAAAAAAAAGATTTTCCGCATTTTTAGTCGTGCATTAGAGTCGAGAAGTAGAGAAATGTAACGATCCGTCTAAGGCAGTAAGAAGGCGGGTCGCTACAATCTTAGACACGGGGGATGGATGTACTCATAATGGGTGGAGCCCATATATAAATATGGGGGTTGGTGAGGTAATTCAATGAGGATCCTTTAGTAAAATGGATCTTCATTAATGAATCGGGTTTGGATCCATTAATAGGCCAAGATTCAACTCCTCCTCATGGTCCCTATCGTAGCCCTATATATACCCCATGTGGCATGAAACCAAGTTAATTAATTAATCCAAGAGAACACAAGAAAACCCTAAGTTTTTCCTCTCCTCTCCTCTCTCTCTCTCTCGATGTGTGGCGCCGTAATCTTCTCCAAGGGAGCAGTGTTCAATCGGCTCAACTCAGGCAATTTTTTGATCAAGGCAACTTTTTGAGCAGCGGCAACTTTCTTCCTCACAAGAAGAAATCAAGAAGCAAGTTGCCGCACGCAACTTGCTTGATCAAAAGAAAGTTGCGGCAAACATTTTGCTGATATGATCAGAAGCAAATTGCAACTTGCTGATCAAGAAGAAAGTTGTTGTTTCTGATCAGAGGTAAAGTTGCCTGAGCAGAAGAAAGTTGCCTCATGGCAATTCTCTTGGAGGCTGGAAGACATGGTAACTTTGTCACTCAGAGAGAATGCAACTTAGAGTTGCTCAGAGAGAATAAGTTGCTTGCGCAACTTGGAGAGAATAGAATTTGCTCAAGGGAGCAAAGCTCGGGTGCAGGCAGTGGAGGAAAGGAATAGTAGGATTTGTGTTCGGATTATCTTCTTTCTTGGAGTGGTCAGCGATATCCCTTTGGTTAGGGATTGGTTGGCGCAAGGAGAAGGGATCGACTTGGTGACCACGGGTCTTGGTAGATCGTCGCCCACACGACGTCCAAAAGGGGAGGGTCATACGGTAGAAGATCGTAAGATAACGGAAGGTATATACTCTTCCTTGATTCCTTTGTTTTAGTCTCATTATTTCATGTTGATATTAATTAATTATTATCGTTTTGATTATTAATTTGTTAATCATGCTTAATAATTAATTAATTAGACCCCAATAAAAACACAAAAATCGGCGATCCACTCATCATTTTTTTCACGGTCGTTTGGTTAGGAGAATTACAAGGCACGATCTTTGTGATTGACCAAGTTGTAATTCGTATCGAACGATACGATGACGAGATGGTCATTGGGAGACGGGTCTCCATTCGGATTAAATTTTTTAATCCGTAGACATGGAGAGGTCTCTCAAGGACGACCAAGTATTCGCTAGGAAACCCGCCAAGCTATACCCATCAATTGGTATCGGAGCTGAGGTTTCCGATTTTGTGTGTTTAGGATTGGTTAATTTATTGTGCATTATCATATATTTTATTTTTGCTGAATGATATGTGGATGTGTGTAGGCTCTCTTTGTTGCAGACACTAGATTCCAACTTATCATGGCCAAAATAATAGATGTATGTGATTGGTTGTGCAATTTGTGTAATTAATTAAATCCTTGGGGTTGACGAGGCTAGATAGTATTTAATTTTTATAATTAAATATGGCGCATGTTTAGTCAAACTTTTTGTTTACTTTCGATCTAGATTTTATGTACAACCCTTCGTGGAGTATAGGATCGATGAATGCAAATAATTAGCTAGTCATCTTAGCTCAGAGATCCCTTCAAGGTGGCTTGCGCATGATATAGGGAGGAGCGGACGAGGTGACGACATGACTGGAGGCGCATTGGAGACCAAGGTGTAACGCCCCAAAATTCCCATTTTTAGTTCATAAAGTCCTTGAAAGTAGTTAAAAATGGTTTAGAAATATTCTAGATATTTTTAGGAATTTTTAGAATATTTTTATGGAATTTTTCGAGTCCGTTTGGTATTTTAAAAGAAGAGAGAAAGAAAAAAAAAGGAAAAACCGGTTTAGTGCAGCGGGTGGATCGAACCCGCGACCACCGCGAGACCACACAAGCGCGCGACCAGCTGGGCTAGGGTATCAAGCACAAAAAAGGATGGAGAGACCTGTATTTAAGTTGTAGTTAGGTCAATCCGCCCCATAAGTATAAATAGATAATTAAAGAGAGAAGTTTTATTTTCTCTCAAACCCTCTCCCTCTCCCAAGGTTGCGCCGACCCCTCTCCCTCTCCTCTCTTGTGCGCACGCCACACCAAGCCCTAGAGGGCCGGCCAAAGCTTTCCTCCAAGAGATATTCCTATATTCGGGATCCCCGCGACGAGAGGAACGCGTAGGCGTGAAGAATTCTCCGAGATCTCAAGTTCCTTCCGAGCTCTAGACATTAATCTTGGTTGTAAGTCCAAGATATCAAAGTAAGTACTGCTCACCTGCAGTAAGAGACGGTTTTTCCGCGAGAATTTCCTTTAAAAAGTTTTTAGAAGAGATATTTCCTTTTTGTTTGAGTTTTTGCATGTGATATTAGTTCATTATATGCTTATATATGTTGATTAATACCCTATGTGAGTTTAGGGTCCAAGAAAAGCTATGAGAAAAGAAAAGAAAAGATAAAGATAAGAAAAGAAAAGGCCAAGGCCTTAAGAAATCCCCAAAAGTCAAGACTTAGGGATTTTAGCACGCAAGGTGCTCCAGAAAATGCCAAGGCATTTACAGATAAGAAAGAAAAGAAAGAAAAGCTATTTTATTTTCTAAGACCAGTACCCGGCGTCCAAGGGCGTCGTTAAAGAAATCCAGGTGTCCAATTCCAAGGTCTTGGCCCTGGTAGACCAAGGTCTGCTCTATTAGGATTGGTGGCTCGCTACCCCAACCTTTTAGGGAACGCGCATCAGATGGTACTTACGTCTTCAGTGGATCCAAGTGATTAGTATTTTCAAGTATATGCTTTAGCAAAGTTTTCTAAAGTTTCAGAAAGTTTTCAAAAGTTAAAGAATAGCTAAAGTTTCAAGTTGAGCCAAGAAAAGTAAATTGAGATTATCTATTGCTTGAGTATGCATGTTTTGAGCTATACATGTTCGTAGTTTTCTTTCAAGCATATTAGTATCTCATATGATGTTCAGTTTGATCTAGAAGCATGTTTGCATATTTCGAGTTTTTGTGAGCTAGATAGTACTTACTAAGCTTTATGCTTATAGATGCATTTCCTCTTATTGCAGATAAAGGTAAAGGCAAGCAATTCTGAAGGAAGACGACGAGGCGGTGCTGAGTAGAGTGTGTGTGGTGGCTAATTATGGAGAGATCTTTGAGACGAGACAATTTAGTTATTTGAATTGCAATGTTTAAGTTTATTCAAATTTCAAGTTCTTGCTTTATGGAGATTATAGAGTATTTGAGTTTTGGATAGTTTTACATGCTCAATTTCTTAGAGTAAAGATTCCATGTCATTTCGTTTAGCATACATATCCTTATGATTGCATTGGATGAGTAGAAGTGTGAGTAGTTAGAGATATTGATACTTTGTTAGAGAAAAAGGTGTTTGTGCCAAGATAGTATCAATTTCCCTTTGAATCAAGTTTTTATTGCTTAAAAATGTTTAGAAAAGTTGCAATCACATTTCATAATGCTTTAGCAAGGTCGTAGAACATGTATTTGGTGTTATGAATGCATAGGAGTCAAGATTGATACAAACTCTATTGTTAAAGTTTATATAAACTTGTTTAGTTTATTTTCTTCCATAAAAGTCCTAAATTCAAGTTTATGGATTCGTTTGATTGGCTAAATTGTTTAGGAAACTGACATAGAGTATAGAAATGGTGTCGTAGTTTGATATGGCTCGAAACTGAATGAATGGTGGACTTAAGAAGCAAGAGCCGAAAACCTGTAATTCTGATTACAGGCGTACGAGTCGACTGCTACGTCACCAGTCGACTGGTACGGGCAGTTTGAGTTGGGTGAGGCTTGTTTCAATAAGTATCAACTACGAGTTTTGAGAAGGAAAGTGTGATATGGTATCATGCATGACTACTTAAGTTAGAATATAATTGTTAGAAGAATTTAAAAGAAAAAAAAAAGATTTTTCGCATTTTACTTTTAGTCGTGCATTAGAGTTGAGAAGTAGAGGAAAGTAACGATCCGTCTAAGGTAGGAGAAGGCGGGTCGCTACACAAGGCCATGAAAGTGGAAAATGTAGGATTTTTCTATTTCATTTTGTTGGTTTATGTGCTTGTCGTGTGTGTGCTTGTTAAAATTCCTCAAATTATTTCAGAAATACATTATGTCAAATGTAGAATTTCCATTATTTCAGCAATACATTATGTCAAATAATGGATATTCTATTTGGCATCTATGTCAAATGTATTGCAACATCAACATCAGACTTTTTCCACTGCTTATGACATGATGTTCAATCTCAAAGAACTCTTCAGACATCAGAATCGGGTCGCTAGGCAGGAAGCAATGAGGAACTTGATGACGACCACCATGGTTGAGGGTATGCCCGTGAGGGAACATGTTCTCAAAATGATGACTCAGTTAAATGAGATAGAAATCCTTGGAACAGAAATCAATGGGGAAACCCAGGTCGATATTATTCTCCAATCTCTACCAAAGAGTTTTGAGCAGTTTCACCTAAGCTACAATATGAACAAACATACATATTCGTTGGCGGAACTTCTGACAGAACTCCAGGTGGAAGAAGGGTTTTCTTCTCAGAGTGCATATACTTTCATTGCTCAAAGGGTTTCTACTTCTAAACCGAAAGGCAAGAAGAAGAAGAAACAAGCTGGTGCAAAAAGTGGTTGGTTTACAGGGACCTCAGGATGGCGTGAAGAAGCTGAAAGGCAAGTGTTTCACATGCAAGCAGTCTGGACATTGGAAGGCGGACTGTTCCCACTGTCAGAAGAATAGTTCAGGTATATCTTTTTTTTTTGTCGTCGTTGAAACATGTTTAGCAGTGTTATCTACCGTACTTAGTGTGTAGATACGAGAGCCACTGATCATGTCTGCAATTCTTTGCAGGGGTTCCAGGAAACCCAACAACTAGCTAAGGGAGAGATTACCATCTACATGGGCAATGCTACAGAGGTGGCAGCTATTGCAGTGGGAGATGTTTATTTGTCTTTTGAGAGAAATAAAGTTTTGGTTTTTAAAAATTACCTTTATGTACCTAGTTTTAGAAAGAACCTTGTTTCAATTTCTAAAATAATAAAGGATGGATATTCTATTTCTTTTAATGAACGTGTTGTTATAAAAAGGAATAGAGAGATTATCTGTTCAGGTAAATTGGTTGGCAATTTGTATACTTTAGAACCAAAATCTCGCACAATGCAAATAGAAGTTAATAGCTCATCATCTAACCAAAATAAGAGAAAGGAACCTTCCAAGATGAACCAAACATATCTTTGGCATCTAAGGCTTGATCATATTAACCTTAGTAGGATTCAATGGTTGATAGCTGATGGGCCCTTGGGTTCATTAGTGGTGGAAGACTTCCCAACCTGTGAATCTTGCTTGGAAGGTAAGATGACCAAGAGGTCTTTCAAGGCCAAGGGGTATAGAGCCAAAGATGTGTTAGAATTGGTTCATTCTGATTTGCGTGGTCCTATGTTTATCCAGGATAGAGGTGACTTTGAATACTTCGTCTCTTTCATAGACAATTATTCAAGGAATGGATACATTTACTTGATGCGCCGCAAGTTTGAATGCTTTGATAAGTTTAAAGAATTCAAGGCTGATGTGGAGAAACATCAAGGTAAAAGTATCAAGACACTACGATTAGATCGTGGTGGCGAGTACCTCTTGGGAGAGTTTAGGACTTACTTATCAGAGGCTGGGATTCAATCCTAATTGTCTGCACCCGGTACACCCCTACAGAACGGTGTAGCAAAGCGAAGGAATATGACTCTTATGGAGATGGTTAGGTCGATGATGAGCTACTCCGAGTTGCCGGATTCGTTCTGGGGATATGCTCTGGAAACGACAGCGTACATTTTGAACTTGGTACCATCTAAGTCAGTACCCTCTACTCCCATAGAATTGTGGACTGAGCGAAAACCTAGACTAAGACATATTTGGATTTGGGGTAGTCCAGCACATGTGCTGAAGAGAGATACTTATAAGTTGAAATCTCGTACAGAAGTGCGCTTGTTTATAGGCTATCCTAGAGGAACGAAAGGTGGTCTATTATATAGTCCTAAGGATCAGAGGGTAATCATTAGCACGAATGCCCGATTCTTAGAGGAAGACTATGTGATAAACCACAAGCCCATGAGTAGAATTATTCTTGAGGAATTAAGAGGGGGTATTCCGACCTTAGTACCAACTGTACAAGACGATATACCACAAGTCACTGCACCGCGTGTCACATAAGATACATAGGTGGTACCTTATCCTAGTGGGAGGGTTGTTAGATAACCTGAAAGATTCATGTTCTTGGGAGAGTCTTTAGACTTGGTCCTTGGCGAACATGAACCAGATCCCTAGACCTATGACGAGACACTCCAAGATAAAAATGCAGAATCTTGGCAAAGGGCAATGAATTTTGAGATAGAATCTATGGATTCTAATCACGTCTGGGAGCTAGTAGAATCACCCAATGATGTAAAAGTCATTGGATGTAAGTAGATCTACAAGAGAAAGAGAGGATCAGACGGGAAGGTTGAGACCTTCAAAGCTAGGCTTGTTGCGAAAGGGTACACTCAGAAAGAGGGTATCGATTATGAGGAGCCTTTTCGCTGGTAGTCATGCTTAAGTCTATCCGGATTCTCTTATCTATTGCCGCTCATATGGACTATAAGGTATGACAGATGGACATCAAGACAACTTTCCTTAACGGAAGTCTTGAGGAGACCATCTATATGAAGCAACCAGAGGGATTCATTGTGAAGGGCAAAGAGGATCTTGTGTACAAGCTTAATCGGTCAATTTATGGATTGAAGCAAGCTTCGAGATCTTGGAACATCCGCTTTGATGAAGTAATCCAGTCATATGGATTTATTCAAAGTCCGGATGAGTCATGTGTATGTAAGAGATGTGACAGAAATGTAGTGGTATTTCTTGTACTATATGTAGATAACATTTTGCTCATTGGTAACAATGTCAAAGTGTTGTCAGACGTAAGGGTATGGTTGTCCAAACAGTTTGATATGAAGGACTTAGGAGAAGTAGGACACATCCTTGGGATCAAGGTTAAAAGGGATCGCTAGAAAAGGATGTTGTGCTTATCCTAAGCTTCATATATAGACACTGTCTTAGCTCGTTTTAGCATGAAAAACTCCAAGAAAGGTTTTCTACCTTTCAGGCATGGAGTTCCTCTATCTAAGGAGATGTGTCCTAAAACATCAAAGGAGATAGAGGAGATGAAGGCGGTTTCTTATGCATCGACTGTAGGAAGTCTCATGTATGTCATGTTGTGTATGAGATCGGATATCTGCTTTGCCGTGGGCATGATTAGCAGATATCAGAGTAAGCCTAGACAGGGACATTGGATTGCGGTAAAGCATATACTAAAGTACCTGAAAGGGACTAGGGATTATATGCTAGTTTACCAAGCAGACCAATTACTCCCTGTGGGTTATACGGATTTAGACTTCCAATCAGATAGGGACAAAAGTAAGTCTTCTTTGGGGTTTTGTGTTTACTTTAGGAGGTGGAGCCATAGTATGGAGGAGTGTCAAGTAGAAATGCGTGGTGAACTCCACCGTAGAAGCTTAGTACGTGGTAGCCTCTAAGGCAGCCAAAGGAAGCTGTATGGTTCATGAACCTCAAGATGGACTTGAATGTGATTCTTGGTTTGCCCAGAGCTATCACAATTTGTTGTGATAACAATGGTGCAATTGCAAACTCGAAGGAACCACAAACCCATAAGGCGAGTAAACACATAGAGCGCAAGTACCACCCAAGCGAGGAAAAGTTATTGTTGCCTAGATTACATCAGAGGATAACCTGACAGATTCTTTCACTGAGGCCTTGATAGCGAGAGCTTTTAGGCATGTAGAGGATATGGGAGTCAGATGTATGACATCATGAGGACAGCAAAGTCTTTTAGTATAAGTGAGAGATTGTTGGGATGTATACTAAAAGTCTTGCTTTTTGTATAAGATATCTATATTTTGAAAAAGAATCACATGATCACTGATTACATCAGTATGTGCATATTCTCTAATACTTTACACTGTAGATAACATGGTGTGTGGTATCACACAGAAGATCATGTTATCAGTTTCTTGTAGAGTATAAGTAGAGGCTCACAACCGAGATGAATTTGGACAAACCATCAGGATGGTTGTAGTGTAATTTGGTGTTGGTTTGTCTTGACCATAGAATTACACTAGTGCACTTTGTGTCATTGAGCAGGACCGACATAGAGGTGATCCAATTTATACTGACTTTATAATTGGATCAGACCTCAGTATATTATGGAGTACATGCTCTAAATCCCGATATAATAATGGGCACATGTATTTAATATTTATTTCTTTGATTTACCAATGGGCGAGATTTATTCTATTAAATCGATAGGCCCGGTAAATTGAGAAATAATATTATTTACATGGTATGCCGTTGATTATAGACGGAAACCATGTCCTGGTGAGTCGGGATGATGATGCCCCCTTGATGAACTCATAAGGTTCATCATGTTAAATCCTGCAGGTGGACTTTGCCCAACATGATGATAAGGATGAGTAGTACTAATCAAGGAGTTAGATGTTGATTAATTAAAATTATCAGTAATTTAAATTAATCAACGGGCATTCGATATCTTAAACACGGAAAGATGTTTGTACTCATAATAGGTGGAGCCCATATGTAAATATGGGGGTTGATGAGGTAGTTCAATGAAGAGCCTTTAGTGGAATGATTCTTCATTAATGAATCGAGCTTTGATCCATTAGGTGGCTAAGACCCAACCCCTCCTCATGGTCCCTATTGTAGCCTTATAAATACCCCATAGAGTCATGAAACTAAGCATCCAATTCATCCAACAAGCCATAAGCCAAAACCAAAACCCTCTCCCTCTCTTCCTTCTCTCTCCTAAGGTTGCGACGCCCCTCATTGTGTTGGTGCAAGAAGCATCAGTGATGTCCTTCTCTAAGTGTTTCAATGTTTAACAATATGCTTATGTTAGTGATATATTGAACAAGGAAGGGTTAGTCAAGCAAGAAGTACCGAAGTGAAGAAAAGTCCTAGTTAACCTAGGCAATAAGTCCTGGTTCGAAGAATTGGGCACTAAGTCCTGATCATGGATTGGGCACTAAGTCCTGGCTGAGGGCTGGGCACCGAAGACCTGACCGAGGGTTGGGCACAAAGTCCTGGTTCGTGGAATTGGGCAATAAGTCCTGGCCGAGAGTTGGGCACCGAAGACCTGACCGAGGGTTGGGCACGAAGTCCTGGTTCGTGGAATTGGGCAATAAGTCCTGGTCGTGGACTGGGCATGAAGTCCTGGTTGTGAGATTAGGCAAAAGTTCTGGTGTGTAAAGCTAGGCAAAAGTCCAACCGAATGGGCCGGGTGGCAACAGTCTCCTGAGAGGAGTAGGTGAAAGGTGCGTTCCCCGGGAAGGGAACATCAGTGTCGGTTCGACTTAGGGTTTCGCGGGAAATCTAAAGTCAAAACCATTCGTTAAGGCTAAGGTTATATATGTGTCTGCTTTGTGTTTGTATATTTTGCATGTACCTAGAATTAGAGGCAAAGCAGGCAAACAAACACACAAAGAGACTGAAACACTGCTTCTTAGGCGCCCACATTGATACATGCACCCCCAATAACTCAGGCACCTGAATGAATCAGGTGCCCCCTTCAACACAGGCGCCCAATAAGGCAGTTTTTATCAGCTCGCGAAGTTTGCAATTTGGATGAACTTTTGACCGCTTATGAGGCGCTCCATAGCATCACGGGCGCCCTAGACAAGGCTATAAAAGGGGCTTCGACCCTTCAACTCACCACAACAATTCTGAGATCATTCTGAGCATTCTGAATGGAAGAAAAGCGCTAACGACGAAGCTTTGCGACCAAGGAAGCTTCGGGAGGAAGTGCGCGACACTTCGGAGTTCCAGATCGGCCGAGTCTTCGACTCTTTTGTTTGGTTTGATTTACTTTCCGCACTTAATTTATGTTATATTTTTTTTATTGTAAATCCTACACTGTAAGACGGGTTTCTCCACCTCTGGAAAGTCCGGAAAGGAGACCATTAGTGGGCGGGCGTTTCCCGTGCTTAGGCCTTGGACGTACTGACCCTGGGGGGTTGGGAACCAAGTAAAATATCCAGTGTGCAATCTGTTGATTTGTTTTTCGTTCTATCTATTTTTCAGCTGTGCTACTAACTTTGTATCTAGAACGAACCTCGAAAGTTTACGAAAGACAGGTTTTCCGCAAGAATTTTTACAAGTCGATATTCACCCCCTCTCTATCGACTACACCGGTGCCCACACATTGTAGCCGGCGGCAACAAGGAGAAGAAGGAGAAGGGTGAGTCCTCTTCTCCCTTGGTTTCTTCTTCCTTTCTTCTCTTCTTTGGCCGGAGCACTCCCTGAGCTAGCTGGATCCGGTGGAACAAAGGAGGAAGAGGGGCGGTTTGTGGTGTTTGTCGCCGCAAAGTGGAAGAAGGAGGAGTACTAGTTAGGTTTCGTTTTCTTCATCTTCTTGCTCTTCCTTTGCTTCCTCTCTTGTGGCCGGAGCTTTCTTAGAGCAAGGAGTAGGTTCGGCAGGGCAAGGAGGAGGTGGTTGGACCGACGACACAAGCTTGAGGAAGCTTTCTTCCTCCATTGTGGCCGGCGGCAAGGAGAGAGGAGAAAGGAGGACTTGCGGTGGCTAGGGTGGCTATGGGGAATAGATAACCATCTCTTCTCCTTCTTCATCTTCTTCCTTAGCTTCCTCTCCAGTGCTTCCTTGTGGTCGGCGGGCTTTGGAGGCCTTGTGTGGTCGGCGGCGCAAGGAGGAGAGGAAGAGGGTGGCCGGCGGCAACCCTAGTGGCTAGGGATTGGTTGGCGCGAAGAAGAAGATGATATTGGAAGGCCTTGGTGACTCCGGTTCTTGGCAGATCATCGCCCACACAACGTCCAAGAGGGGAGGGATATACAATAGAAGATCGCGAGGTAATGAGAGGTATAACCTTCTCTTACGACTCTTTGATTTCTATCATTTTATGTAGTTGTTTAATTATCATAGTTGATTAATTATTTGTTAATTAATTATATGATAATTTGTCATGGACCTCGATGATAAATACAAAAACTGGCGATCCGCTCGTCGTCTTTTCTGCGACTAATTGGTTAGGTAAGTTACAAGGCTCGAACATCAAGTTTGGCCAAGTTGTAACTCGAACCAATTGATATGGAGACGAGACGGTCGTTTGGGAGATAGGTCTCCATTCAGATTAAATTTTTTAATCCATGGACATGAAGAGGTTTCCCATGGATGACCAGGTATTCGCTTAGGAAACCCGCAAACAAACCAACATGTATGTTGTACTAATGGATTTATGAAGATTGCAGGAAAGTCCTAGGTAAGCTAGGCAAGAAATCTTGACCTGCAGGGTTGAGCACGAAGTCCTGGTCAGGGATCGGGCAACGAAGACTTGGTTCGGGGGACCGAGCAGAAGACTTTGCCGAGCAGAGATCGTGAACAGGAGTCGAGAAGGGTCGAGGTCGAACGTCGTCGAGTTCCGAATTCTCGGAGGCTGAGAAAAGTCCAACTGGAGGTTCCGGGTGACAACAGGTAAACTCTCCTGAGAGGAGTAGGTGAGGACGCATGCCCTAGTGAGGGAACAGTAGGCGTCGGTCCAACAGGGTATCAGATAAAACCTTAAAGTCAGGACCAAGATAGCACTGACTGTGTTTCATAATGCTTCATTTATATATTATTGGATGTATGGAACTAACCCAGGTTACAGCAGAAAAAAGTGTTGGTGCAAGTTGCATCAATGATGTTCCTCTTTAAGTGTTTTAATGTTTGACAATTCACTTAAGTCAGTGATATATTGAACAGACAAAGGGGAGCAAAAGTGAAGTAAACTAAGCTGAAGAAAAGTCCTAGTTAATCTAGGTATCGAAACCCTAAGTCCCAGCGAAGGGCTGCTGGGCACCTAGCGAAGGGCTGCTAGGTATCAAAACCCCAAGTCCTAGCGAAGGGATGCTAGGCAACTAGCGAAGGGCTGCTAGGTATCGTAACTCTAAGACCTAGCGAAGGGCTACTAGGCACCTAGCGAAGGGCTGCTAGGCATAGAAGACCTAGCGAAGGATTGCTAGACACCAGGCGAAGGACCGCTTGGTAACAAAGACCTAGCGAAGGGCTGCTAGGCACCTGGCGAAGGGCTGCTAGGGAATGAAGACCTGGCGAAGGACTGCTAGGCACCTAGCGAAGGATTGCTAGGTAATGAAGTCTTGGTCCAAGGGACTGAGCAACTTAGCTGAGCGATGACTAAGGACAGGAGTAGAGACGGGTCGGGGCTCGGGCGTCTCAAGATCCGGAGTAATCAGAGGCTAAGCAAAAGTCCACCCGAAGGACTGGGTGGCAACCATCTCCTGAAAGGAGTAGGTGAAGGGCGAGTTCTCGGGGGTGGGAACTCGTGCCGGTTCGACCTAGGGTTTCGTGCAAATCTGAAGTCCGAACCAAGTCCTTAAGCTTAATATTATATGCATATATGCTTTGTGTTTGTGTATCTTGCAGGTAACAAGAACCAGAGACAAAGCAAGCAGAAGAACTAGCCTTGCAGTGTTAATGCAGGGTGCCCCAGTGTTGGGGGCGCCCTCATGCACCAGGGCGCCCTGGTCAACACCATTTAGCTGCTGCGAGAACGAAGCACAGGATAAGCGCTCAAGAGGGTGCCCGGGATGTTCGGGGCGACCTGGTCAATGATCTTATCACCTGCGACGAGGTAGGCGCAAGGATAAGGTTTGACCGAGTCTTCCGGGGCGCCCCCAGCGACCGGGGCGCCCCCAGGAGGCCTATATAAGGGGCTTCGACCCCTCAGCTTCAGATACAACATTCCAGAGCGATTCTGATCATTCTGACCGACGACAACACGCTAGAAACGAGGCTTTACGACCGGGAGGCTCCAGGAGGAAGTGCGCGGCACTTCGGAGGTTCAGATCGGCCGAGTTTCAGAATTTTTGTTCGGTTCGCTTTTACTTATTCCGCACTTTATTTTCTATATTTTTGATTGTAAAACTGCACTGTAAGTCGGGGTTCTCCGCCTCCGGAAAGTCCGGGAAGGAGACCAATAGTGGACGGGCGTTCCCGTGCATAGGCCTTGGATGTACTGACCCTGGGGGGTCGGGAACCAAGTAAAAATCCGCCGTGTCACTGTCTTATTTTTCGTTCTATTTATTTTTCGCTGCGCTACTAATATTCTAAGTCCAGAACGAAAGTATTACGAGATTTTCACGAAAGATTTTCACGATCGATATTCACCCCCCCTCTATCGACGGCACCGGTCCTACAAAAAGTTGAAGCAACTTGACTGGGGCGCCTGAATGGGACTCAGGCGCTTGAAAGCTGGCAGATGGAGGCTGAGTTGGCACAACGGTCAGACTGACATGTCGAGTGCTGAGTGGAGGATCCACGTCAGCACTCAGGTGCCTCAAAGGGACTCAGGAGCTTGACCAGTATAGAGTTTGACTGCGCAACAGATAAAGTTTTCGCCAAATTTGCTGCGACTAGGGAGCTTGAATGACCTATCAGGCGCCTGGGTAAGTAGTATAAAAAGGGGTCGAGTGCAACAGTCCAACACATCAATTCAATCGCTGAGATTACTTGCTTCTTCTGTGTGTTGCGCGACTGAAGTTCAGACAATGTCGAAACGTCGTCCGACTCTCCGAACGAAGACCTGTTCTCACACTTCAAGAGCCGGTATTGTTGTTAAATTCTGATTGCACACATTAATTTCTAATTTGTAAACTTTGTTGCGATTTTTAGTGACGCCTAAAGTAAACGATCAAGGATCATAAGCATTGCTGTAGGAGCTAGTCATGACTCCAAAGCAAATAAAACCAACTCGTGTTAGCGATCTTGATTTGTTGTTTATTTCCGCTGCTCTATCTCTCTAACTCTTACGCTTATTCTCAAAGCTTCCGCTATGTACTTTATCACTTAGTAATTTAAGTGTTACATTCGAAGTTTTTAACGAAGCGATATTCACCCTCCTCTATCGCTCATCTCGATCCTACAATTGGTATTAGAGCGGGGCTGCTCAATTTTGGTGAAACCACCACTTGAACACTTTTTGGATTTTTTTCATTTTTTTTGTAATTTTACAAAGCTCTCTTCAGTTGCATTTTTTGTTTTTATCCCACACTGCTAATCCAAGACAAAAGTCTTGGATCATTTTGCTGTTTTGTTTTTGCAAGTTCAGAAAATTCTCTCTCCTATCCTTATGGCATTGCAAGAGAGCTACAGTATTGCTCGCCCCTCTCTCTTCTTTGGGGAAGACTTCGGGTATTAGAAAAGCCGAATGGAAGTCCACCTGAAAACTCAGGTGGACATGTGGATAATCATCCAAACCGGATTCGACCTTCCAAGAGACGAGCAAGGGGTGATTCTGAGCTATGAAAAATGGGATGTCACTGCTAAAATGAAAATCGAAGCTGATGCAAAAGCGACATAAACCCTCCAATGTGGGCATACAAAGGAGGAGCTTAATCGCGTCGGTCCCTTCAACAGCGCAAAAGAACTATGGAATAAACTCATAGAACTCCACGAATGAACCTCTGATACTAAGGTAAGCTGTCGCGTTCTCTTGTTGAATAAACTTTATAACCTAAAAATGTAGGACGGAGAGACAGTTTCCCAACTACATGCCCGAATTTAGGAAATTATGAACGGACTTTACATCATCAGACACACAATTGAGAATAGGAATCTAATCAGGTACACATTAAATTTGTTCCCTAGAAACTTGCTGTGGGTATCTATGGTTTATGCCTACAAAATTTCAAAGGACCTTTCAAAAATAAAATTAGATGAGTTATTTTCTGATTTTGAGTTACATGAGCAGATTAACGATTCGTTTGTAGAGAAAGGTGTAGCTTTGATTGCAGGAAAAATCAAGAAGAAGACACCAGAATTGGAACCGGATTTTGACTCGAAATCCGAAGAGGAAGAGCTGGCGGAGCTTGTGAATGTCGTTTGGAAACTATTCAGAGCTCGGAAAGCCCAAAAGAAGAAGAAAACATGACAACCAAAGGACGATTCGGCTGAACCAAAGAACAAGGCGGACCTCACTTGTTATGGGTGTGGACAGAAGAGGCACTTCAAGTTTGAGTGCCCAACGCGAAGGATATAAAGAAGCAACGGAGGAAGAAGGCGTTGCAGGCTACCTAGGACGAGTCATCTTCAGAATCGGATGAGGATGAACCAATGCACTCCAACCTCCTTGACATCGACTCTGAATCAGACGAAGAAACGGAGCACGAAATCGTCTCACTGTCGGAAACGGGCCGACTTAAGGAACATAAAGATTTGGACCAGTGGATGTTGGATAGTAGATGCTCTAGACATATGACTGGAGATGAGTCAAAGTTCACTAAACTAAAATACAAGCCCCTAGGAACAGTGGCGTTTAGCAACAACGCTATACTTAAGGTAATCGGTTCATGTAACATTGAACTGAGCTCCGATTTTACTATCAAAAAGGTCCTTTTGGATGACAGTTTTAAATTTAATTTACTCAGTATTAGTCAGCTCTGTGATACTGGATACTTTGTTATCTTTACCAACCAGAACTGCCTGATTAGGAACTTACAAGACTCAGAGGTTTCCCTAAAAGGGCTTAGGAAAAATAACATCTATGTAATAAATCTACCTACCTCACTTAAGTGTTATCTGACTTAAGTAGAAGAAACTAAACTCTGGCATAGGAGATTAGAACATGCCAACCTAAAGCTAATCTTCATACTCAGCTAAAAAGAATTAGTTAAGGGTATACCCAAAATTAAGAATCTTGAAAATTTAGTTTGTGGTTCATGTCAATAGGGTAAACAGACCAAGTCTACCCATAAACTTACTCAGCTTGACCTGACCCAATCTGTACTTAAACTCCTATACATGGACCTATTTGATTCTCATGGAGTCAAGTCACTAAGCGGAAATCGGTACTGCTTAGTTATAATTGATGACTATTCCAAATTCACTTGGATCCAATTTCATAAAACCAAATATCAATGTCTTGAATCTTTTAGAACTTTAGCTAAAATCCTTGAAAACCAAAAAGATGCCAAAATTAAAAGAATTCAGAGTGATCACGGGGGCGACTTTGAAAACTTAAAATTTATTAAATTCTGCAACACAAATGGATATTTCTATGAATTTTCCTGCCCTAGGACCCCCCAACAAAATGACCTAGTTGAAAGATGAAACAGGACCCTCCAAGAAGCAGCTAGGACCATACTTAATGAATATAACATGGCTAACCATTTTTGGGCAGAAGCAGTTAGCACTGCCTGCTATATTCAAAATAGGGTTCTAATCAATAAATGACATAATAAAAACCCTTATGAAATATGTTATTATAAACCAACCAACCTACATTACCTAAGGGTCTTTGGCTGTAAAGTCTACATCTTAAACACGAAAGATTACTTAGGTAAATTCCAATCCAAGTCTACCCTTGGTATATTTTTAGGATACTCAACCACAAGTAGGGCCTACAGAGTTTATAACAAACAAATCCTTAAAATTGAAGAAACTACTTACTTAATATTTGATGAAGAAAATCAATCTAACTCAACTAATCAATCTAACTCAAATCAACCTAACTTAATTAATCCTAAAGATGATGAGTCTAGACCCGATGAAATTACTAACTCACCAATTGAATCAATTCTTGAACCAGTCATAAACCTACCTATTGAACCGGTTCCCGAACCAAATTTAATGTTACCAATTAAACTGGTCCTTGAATCAACCCAAAATTTACCAACCGGACCTGAGGTTGAACCAAGTTCTAGGAGACCTAAGAAACCCAGATTAAATCACCCAATCGACTAAATTATGGGTGATCTAACCTTAGGAGTCAGAACAAGGTCCTCTTATAGAAACCTAAGTTAGGCTGCACTAATTTCAAAGATTGAAACTAAGACCATAGAAGAGGCCTTACCAGACTCAGACTAGATCATTGCTATGCAGGAGGAACTAGCCCAATTTGATAGAAACCAAGTGTGGGACTTAGTATCTAAACATGAAGGAAAGTCTATTATAGACACTAAGTGGGTGTTTAGGAATAAGTTGAACGACCAAGGTGAAATAATGAGAAACAAAGCCCACTTAGTGGCTAAAGATTTTAGTCAAGTTGAGGGGTTAGACTATGATGAAATGTATGCCCCTGTAGCTAGACTTGAGTCAATTAGGTTGCTACTAGCCTTTGCAGCATATAAGGGATTTAAGTTATATCAAATGGATGTTAAATTTGCCTTCCTGAATAGATTTATAAAAGAGAAAGTCTATGTAGGTCAACCCCCAGGTTTTGAAGACTTAGACTACCCTAACTATGTATTCAAACTTAGAAAAGCTCCTTATGGTTTAAAACAAGCACCCAGGGCTTGGTAGGAAAGACTATCAACTTACCTATTCTCTAAGGCTTTTAACCAAGGTCAAATTGACTTAACTCTATTTGTTAAGACCTTAGAAAGAGACATCTTTATAGCTCAAATCTATGTAGATGATATAATCCTTGAATAAACTAATACTAATTTCTTAAAAGAATTTATTAAAATTATGGAAAGTGAATTTGAAATGAGTTTAGTAGGTGAACTGACTTTCTTTTTAGGACTCCAAATTAAACAAACCAGGGATGGAAATTATGTTTACCAATCAAAATATGCAAAAGAATTGGTTAAGAAATTCAAAATGAAAAATTTAAAAGACTTAAGTACCTCTATGACCATGAATGCTAAAATAGATAATGATTCTAAAGGTAAGCCAGTTGACTTAAAGTATTATAGAAGTGCTATAGGGAGCTTACTGTAGGATCGGTGGCGTCGATAGAGGGGGGATGAATATCGACTCCTGCTTTGTTTCATCTTTGAGTCGTTCGTTCGATTAACTTCATATCAAATCGTTAGTAGCACAGCGGAATAATAAAAGACAACAACATAGCAGACACGCGGGATTTATTTACTTGGTTCCCAACCCCCAAGGTCAGTAAGCCCAAGGCTTATGTACTCGGCGTGAGTCCACTAGTGGTCTCCTTTCTGGAATTTCTGGAGGCGGAGAAAACCCGTCTTACAGTTTAAAATTTAAGCACAAATATAAAGAATAATTACAACTTGTAAATTAAAAGCAAACTAAACAAAATCGACGATCCCAACCAATCTGGAACTCCGAAGTATCACACACTTCCTCCTGGAGCCTCCTTGGTCACAGAGCTTCGCCTTAAACACTTTTTCTTTGCACGGAGTGATTAAGAAGATATGAAAGATAATTCTCCAACTGAGGCACTCAACCCCTTTATATAATACTTATTTAGGCGCCTGAAAGGTCATTCAGGCACCCTATGTTAGTGATACGAGAGAAGTGTCCTAAGGCAATCGCCTTATGATTGTAAACATTTATTTTAATAAATGATAATTCACTATTTGAGTATACATGTTTGTGTATTTGATTGGGATCTTAAACTCATCTACTGAATGTCCGCAATACAATTCACAGCATAAGAGAATTTGTGATGGGATCACAACTAGTGATTATCTCTAAATGTGCAATTGTGAAGTATTGAAAATATCCCTAGTCGATGAATTGATAAATACGGACACTATCAATTCTGTTGAGACTAGCATGGGTTATTCTCTAATCAGCTGATTCTCACTGGCTGGTGACATTGGGATGTCCGGAGATAAACATGGATGCTAGTTAAGGGAACTAGTTCATTGGAGTGACTAGCTGTAAAACTTCATATGGTAATCTATAAAGATATGTCACTGAAGTTATTACTGCAGCTTAAGTGCGATGTTCCTTTGACTTGCGGTGTTCAAGTCATCTTGGTCATGGAGACTTATACTTTAACATCTTAAGCAAGCATCTCCAAGGAGGTGTAGACCCAGGATGATTGGGTATAAGCCGAAGTGCCCGATGATGTTTGAACAGCCTACAAATGATTCACCACTCCTTGCGAGGAGATGTATACCCAGGCCTATCGTCGGATTATTACTCAAAGCCTCTAGCCAGAGCATATCATGTTTAGAGTGCGAGTCTCTTAAATACATGAGAGTAATTAGAAATTCAAAGGACGAGAAAGACACTACTTGGGCTAGGTGTGACGTAGTCAGCCTAGTGGGGATTGACACAAATAGACCGTGTCCTGAACCAAGTGGGTATAAGATAGTGAAGGGAATGGGGCACGATTCATTAGAGCTGCTGAAGGATTTCGGAATTACTTCTGAGGTCAAACCATTGATCTTTCGATTAATTGGGGGTCATGATGTACTACTAGGTGCCACTCATGACCGTTCTATAATTGATTAATTATAGACGGCCAACATAAATCGAAAGCCTATTTAGTCACACGCACTACGAGTAATCCGAGGGATTTAAAACGAGTTGAAAATTGGATTTTCCAATCAAGAGAAATAAGTCGAATCTGAGTTAATCAGAGGCGCAACGGAAACTTAAAATGGCTAAGTCTTTTGAAGGCTTATTGAGCGAATTAAATGAGTTTAATTCGCGATCGGGGCGGCTCGGTTTGGCCGGCCAAAGAGGGTGTTAACCCCCTTTGGTTTGGCCGGCCACAACAAGGGGAAGAAACCAATTTATTTGGTTTAATTAATAAAATAAATCTAGCGCGATTTGTTTTATAAATTATGGATAAATAAATTTGTATAAAGAAATTTATAGAAATTTATTCTTTTTATGGAAATTAAAATGATCCATGGAATGGTTTATTTTAATTTTATAAAATCAATTATGAATTGATTTTTTCATAATAAGAAAGTTTATAAATTTCTTATAAAATTTATTCCATAATTAAAGGAGAGAAGTATTTGTTTTATTATAAAGTTAGTTATAATAAAACTAGGCATAACAGAATTATTCATAAGAAAGATTATAAGATAAATTTCTTATGAAAATTAATTCCGTTAAGAGAGAGACTTGGCAAGGGAGAAGCAACTATATAAGGAACCAAAGGCAAGCCTTGAATTCCTAATCAATTAATCAAGAGATTAATTAGCTCTCCCTTTCTCTCTCTAACTCTCTCTCTCTAGGGTCGGTGCCCTTTCTCTCTCTAGGGTCGGCTCTCTCTCCTCCTAGGGCCGGCGCACCCTAACTTCCTAGGGTTGGCGTGAGCTACATCCACCAAGAAGGTGCCGAAGAAGAAGAAGCGGATCGCGACTCCTTCCTTCCTCTCCCGGAATTGAGATTCCGTTACTTGGTGGTTAGTTTCCTTTCTTCTCTCTTGATCTTCTAGTTGTGCCTTTAGAGAATCTAGTAGTTCTCGTCAGCACAAAACTCGTGGCTTTGCGAAGTCATCCCGAAGAGAACTCGGCGTGGACGCGAATAGAGGCGGAGCTTCCAAGGGACGCTACGGTTGGATCTCGTCCCTTACTTCGAGTTACGCGAGGTACTAAGTAAATTAGTTTACTTTTCTGCAAAGTTTTAATTTATGATCATGTCCACACATCATAAGGTTGCATGCTAGATACGTGGTTAAAATAATTTGAGAAATTATTATGCTAATTCTTCCGCTGCACGTAAATATTTTAAAATTTTACGAACCCGTATCCTTGTCAACATGCACCCGGCCCCAACAGTGGTATCAGAGCCGGTTAGTGTTCAACATAATCATATAATTATTTTGCGGAACACTTTGTCATAATCTCAACTTCGAAAAAATTTTCAATTATGGAAACTTTCCAATTATAATAAATTTTAGATTTAGGAATTTCTAAGTTTGGAAATCCTCATGAAATTTCGCAAACTTTTGAAATATCCTAGTTTCTAAAAATTTTATAATAATTGTGAAAACTTCCCATCTTTGGAGACTTTCGAATTTTGGAAATTTTCTATTTTAGAAATTTTCCAACTTTGGAAATATGTAAGTTTTCTTTGTACCAGAAACTTACAATTATTCTGAAAACCTATTATGAAATCTCGCAATTTTGGGCACTTTCTTTTAAGAAAGTCTAGACAAATTTACAGACAATTAATTGACAATTAAATTTGAATTGGGTTTTAAATTGACAACAAAATTCTTTATTTTGGATTGAGCCTCGGGGAGCCGTCCAATTTAAAGTTAGTTGTTGTAATTTAATTTCCCAATTTTAAATGAAATTGTCATGTTTAATTTGGTTGCGCTTCCGAAGCGGACCAAATTGGATTTACGACAAATTACTTTTCTTTGGGTATCTGAGCCTCGGGGAGCCACCCTTAGAAAATGATTTGTTGTAATTAATTAAATCCATGAATAAAATATGATTTAAGAGGTGATGCTCTTACATATTGTTGTCTCCAAAATTAATTAGGAAAATGGTTTCCTAAAGAGTTTCTTAAATGAGATTTTCATGAAAATAATATGTGGTTGAATTAAGGGATTTGTCTCTTAATTTAATAAGATTTGATTTAGAGAAATCAAAGTCTTAAACATATTATTTTCGAAATTGATTATGACAATTTAGGAAATTGTTTCCCAAAATAATTCCTTTAATAAAGTATGAAATTAGAATTAGGAAATCCGGTTCCTAATTCAAATTATGGGACTTGATAAATTAAGTCACATACATACTTTATTAAGGAAATCGTTAGTCATGACATAATGTCATGAATGTGCTTAGAAAAGAAAGGATGAGACCCAAAACCCCTTACAAAATATTAAGGCAAACACCTTCCATTAATATGGTTAGAATCGGAGTTTTGTTTCTCGTTTGGGTTGATGGACACATCCATGCCCGGCTTGAACCTCAACATGTTCAAACCATGGAATTAGTTTATGAATAATATAGTTGGAGTCAGAGGTCAATCCTTAGTTTTGGTTGTTGGACACATCCAAGCCTGACTAAACGGTTGAATGGGCTCCAACCATATTAAAACTATTTCTTGATTAATGGGTCAGCCTTAAGCTTGGAGCATCGATTTGTTGTGCCACAACCAAGGTCGATGTAAAGAGAGGTGCAGTTGGGTGCTATGTATAATGTTGCATACTTGTTAATGAGTTAACAACCCAATGATTTATGCAAATATTCAATTAGTTGATAGCATAAAGTGATAGTTACATATATGTGATATGTAATCGGTATAATTACCTACCTTCATAGCTAAGAATAACTTGATGGCCACAGCCATGGTGGTTCTTATCTATGGTTGGATATCAACTTATTTGGAGATGTTCCTACGATCTCCCGAATTGATAAAAAGGGTTATTCAATTTGAAAAATAAATAGGATTTAATTAATGTATTTGATGCATTCTTTATCAATCTTCTCACATAATCTCAATTTGTATTTCTAGGTTAATCACTCGATCATGTTTTCTCTAAACTTGCGTTTCATTTTGGACACCAATAATCTGACTGGGCCAAACTTCATGGACTGGCTTCGAAACCTGAGGATAGTCCTCAAGGCATAGAAGCTTGCCTATGTCCTTGAAGATCAACTTCCCAACCATCCTCCAGAAGGTGCAACTCCAGACCAGCTAGTGGCCTATCAGAAACATGTGACCGATTCTGAACTTGCGAGTTGCATCATGCTAGCCTCTATGGTACCTGAGCTGCAAAAGCAGCATGAGCATATGGATGCTTATACCATCATCTTCCATCTTCATGAGTTGTTTGAAGAGCAGGCGAGATCCAAAAGGTTCGAAGTCTCCAGACTCCTCTTCACCACTAAGATGCAGGAAGGCACTTCTGCCTCGCAGTTTGTGATGTTGGGGTACATTGAGCAACTGAGCACACTCGAATTTGCAATGGATCATGAACTAAGTATTGACTTAATTCTGAATTGTTTGCCCAAAAGTTATTCACAATTTGTGATGAACTATCGGATGAACAAACTAGAGACCACCATTCCTGAGTTGCTCAACCTGCTGAAGACTGTAGAGCCTTCTGTAAAGCCGGATCAAAAGGCGGTACTGTTAGTTGGTTCCTCAAAGAAAGGTTCTAAGAGGAAGGCCAAAGAATAGAATAAAGGGAAGAAGAAAAAGGCCAAAAAGACTGAAAAGAAACCAAAAGGAACTTGCCATCATTGTGACAAGGAGGGTCACTGACGAAGAAACTGTAAAGTTTATCTTGAGTCCTTGAAGAATAAGGCATCCGATGCCCCATCCTCTTCAGGTATCTTCGTTATTGAATGTCACTCTATTTCCTCAAATACCTGGGTACTTGATACTGGGTGTAGCTCACATATATGTAATAACATACAGGGGCTAAGGAATAGAAGAAGACTCGTCAAAGGAGAAGCGAATTTGCGAGTTGGGAATGGAGCAAAGATTACTGCTGTTGCCATCGGAACATATTTGCTAAAGCTCCCCACTGGACGTGTCTTAGAATTGGATAATTGTTATTTTGTTCCTTCATTAATAAAGAACATTGTATCTATTTCATGTTTGAATGAAAAAGGTTATCATTTAACTTTTAGTAACAATTGTTGTTACATAACTTTAAATGACGTTCTTTATGGGAATGGAACTTTGTGCAATGGCATCTACACGTTAGATTTATCCAGTGACGTTTTCAATATCGAAGTTAGCAACAAACGTGCTCGAATAGATAATCGAATAGACTCCTACACTTGGCATTGCCGTCTTGGCCATGTAAGTAAGAAACGCATGACCGAATTACACCGATGTGGAATTCTGGAATCATTTGAACCCGGTTCATTTGATACATGCGAATCATGCTTAAAAGGCAAGATGACCAAATTACGCTTTTCCGAAAAAGGTAATCCAGTAGGAGAATTGCTTGGTCTTATACATACTGATGTATGTGGACCAATGTCAACTCTTGCACAAGGAGGCTATAGCTACTTCAACACCTTTATCGATGATCACTCACGATTCGGGTATGTGTTCTTGATGAAACACAAATCTGAAGCCTTTGAGAAATTCAAAGAGTTCAGAAATGAAGTAGAGAAACAACTTGGCAAAAGTATTAAGATCCTTCGATCCGATCGAGGTGGAGAATACTTAAGTCAAGAGTTTCAAGATTATCTTAGGGACAATGGGATATTGTCCCAATGGACTCCGCCGTATACACCACAGCATAATGGTGTATCTGAGAGGCGCAACCGAACCTTGATGGACATGGTTAGGTCGATGATGAATCATGCAACTCTTCCAAAATCCTTTTGGGGCTATGCACTTAAGACAGCTGTTTACTTGCTAAACAGAGTCCCGACCAAGGTAGTCTCTACTACTCCATATGAGATATGGAATAGTAAGAAACCTCACTTAACTCACCTTAAGATATGGGGTTGTCCTGCTTATGTGTAGCGGACTATATCAGACAAATTGGATGCTAAGTCTGATAAATGTCTATTTATTAGATACCCTAAGGAAACGAAGGGTTACCAATTCTATCATCCCTTGGAACAAAAGGTGTTTGTTTCAAGGCATGCTGTATTTCTGGAAAAAGAATTTCTTTTACAAGAAAACAGTGGGAGTGGCATTGAACTTGATGAAGTTCAAGAAACTCCAATAGACATTACAAAGACACCTAGTCTAGACCCACAACCAATAACTCATGATGACGAGCTATCAGTTGAACCTAAAACAACACCACCTCTTCATAGATCTGATAGGACACGCAATATTCCAGAGAGATACGGATTTCTCATAAATGAATCGAACGACGTGTTCTCATAAGCGATGACGAACCTATCAGTTATGAAGATGTTCTGAAAAGTTCAGAAAAGGACAAATGGCTTGAAGCCATGAAGTCGGAAATGGATTCCATGTACGAAAATCAAGTATGGGACTTGGTTAACCCACCTGAAGGGATTAAGCCCATAGGGTGCAAGTGGGTTTTCAAGAAGAAAACCGACATGGAAGGTAATTATGCTTAAATCCATTCAGATGCTCCTAGCCATAGCAGCTCATTATGATTATGAGATATGACAAATGGATGTGAAAACAACTTTCCTTAATGGAAACCTGCTTGAGGATGTATACATGATACAACCTGAAGGTTTCACATCGGTTGATAAAACCAAAGTATGCAAGCTTCGACGATCCATATATGGACTGAAGCAAGCATCAAGGACCTGGAACATCCGTTTTGATGAGACAATCAAAGAGTTTGATTTCTCACAAAATCCTGACGAACCTTGTGTGTACAAGAAGGTTATGTTGGATCGTGAAAAGCCAATAGAGGGGGGGGGTGAATATCGGAAATCGCTCTTTTTCGGAAAACTAAGAGTAAGTGCACAGCGGAAATAAAAATACGAGACACAGCACAAAGACACAGTGATTTTTACTTGGTTCGGAGCCTGTGCCGACTCCTACTCCAAGGCCCACGGTCGCTGACCGTTTACTTTGGGCAATTCTATATTCGCGCAAATAGGTTACAATGATTTCAATTACAAAGAGAGTGCAATAAAATAATAATAAAATATTAAGCTCTTCGTTACCGACGTCCGAAGTGTGTCGATTCTTTTTCGGGGCAGCGGGACGTCGTCGGCTCGAGGTGAGGCGTTTCTGGAGCAAGACACGAGCGTAGAAGAGCGTGGAAGCTTTGGAATCAAGTTGATGTTTTGCTTGGGGTCGAGGGGGTGCTATTTATAGCCCCTAGGGCGCCCTGGACGTCGGGGGCGCCCTGCCAAGTGTCATCCGATCCGCAGTTTGCTCGGTCAAGCTTTATCCCACCTAAATAGGGATGAAGTTTGACCTCTGGGGCGCCCTGGTCGCTGAGGGCGCCCTGGTTGACCCGGTCTTCTCGGCTGGATAGATTTGATCGGCCTCGCTGGCGTAGGCGCGAAGCGCCTTGGCTCCTGAGGGCGCCCTGGCTGCTGAGGGCGCCCTGGATGCAGAGGGTGCCCCGGCCAGTGGTTAGCCGAACTCCTTTTTGCCTTACTTGTTTCTTGTTCACCGTGGAGGCGCCCTAGACACTCAGGGCGCCCTACTCAGTTGCTGCCTCACTCCTTTGAGGCTCTCTGAGCTGCAGACACACGTTCCTTTGGTCCTGCATCCAGGGTTAGTTCGAAAACAAGATAAAGCATTAATTTATACAGCCTTAGCTGTCTTGGTTTTGACTTTGGTCTCCAAAATGGAGTCCTAGGTCGAACCGACGCCTACTGTTCCCTCGACGGGGAACGCGTCCTCACCTACTCCTCTCGGGAGAATTTATCTGATGCCAACCGCTCCTTTGGTTGGACTTTTGCCTGACGGTCCTTTGTCAGGGCTTGGATGCCGAGCTGTCCTTCGCCCGGTGCCTAGCATTCCTTCGCTAGGGCTTGGTGTCTAGCAGCCCTTCGCTAGTTGCCTAGCAGCCCTTCGCTAGGACTTGGTGACTAGCAGCCCTTCGCTAGTTGATAACCACCATTTTTGTTGATTATTTTAGGCTCTTAAATCCATGTTTGATCCATATTTTATATGCTTAAGTTTGCAATTTTATTAGGTTTCATGTATTCCCTTCATTTTGGCTTGTAATTCTAATCTTTGTATATTTGGGATATTTTTGGCACTAAATTTGGATATTATTTTGTAGGCTTCAATTGATCATGGACCTAGATCAAATTGGGTCAGACTTGAGTCAGGATTGGATCCAGATCAAAAGGATCAACTATCGGATTAATAGGAGCCGTCCATTCCAGAAAATGGTTAGATCTGAGCCATCGGTCAACTTCTGGTCGATCCGAATCCAAGATAGAATAAATCATGGCCAGAGATCAAGATCTGAAAATTTCAGCCAGATCGGAAGAGATCTGACCGTCGGATCAAGCTCGAGATGTTCTAGACCATCCATTCAAGAAAAGGGAAGATCTAGACCATCCGCCACTGATCTGGTTAATCCGAGCTGGGGATAGATAGATCAGGACCATTGATTGGGATATGTGAAGTTTGGTTCAGATCTGAAGAGATCCGACCGTTGGATGAAGCCGAATCGATCTCAGCCGTCCGTTGCTAATGAGCTGTGAATTCATGGCTGAGCTGGTTTAACTGTGGTTTGGGCTGGCTGAACCAAGGCTAACTGGACTGAACCATTGATTGAACTCAATTGGCTTGACTGAACCGAAACTAGGACTGAACCCAAGAGCTGGATTGGACTGAATCAAGTGAACTGATTTGGCTGAACCCATTTGCTGAAGCTGATTCAACTAAAGCTGCTGGGCCGAACTCAGGTTTAGTTGAACTTAAATGCTGAGCCAAAATGCAGCAGAGGCTGGCTGAGCCAAAATGCAGCAGAGGCTGGCTGAACCAAATTGCTAGGCTGAACCGGACAGTGACTGGACTGAACTCAAGCTCTGGTTTGGCTGGGCTGAAGCTGGCTTGACTGGACCAATCGAAGCACGCGCAATCAGGGACAAAAGGGAAGAATCGCGCGACCTAGGTCTTCATCGACTCCACACGCAAGGCTCGCGGCGATTCTTCGTCTCCACCGCTTCATCGCCGCCGAAGGCTAGGGCAAGGGGGTTCCGAACCCTAGCCGGTCGGAGCTCCGATCAACCGAGTCGTGGGGGTTCCCGATTCACTTCATCCGCTCCACCACCATCTTTTCTTCTCAAGGATCGCACAGCTAGGGCTGCGGGGTTCGAACCCTAACTGGCGACCTTCGATCAACCACCTTCTTTCTTCCATTTTCATCACCGGCGACCACAGCTAGGCTTTGGGGGTTCCGAGCTTCAGCCAAACGTAGCCGTCGTAGCCATCCATCTTCACAGAAGCTTCTCTTTCGGGGTTCGGAGAGAAGCCATCCATTTCCTTCACCGCAGTTTTCTCTTTCGGGGTTCGGAGAGAAAACTATCATCCACTTCCACCGCAGCCGGCGATCAACTTCTTACAGTTTTTCTTCAGCAGTTAATGTTTCGTGGTTTTTCTTCTTCTGCATGTTTAATGTTTCACATGTTTATTTTCTTCAGCAGTTCATCCAATTCAGTAGATTTTCTTCCGAGCAGTAGTTTACCAATTCCAGCAGTTTTATTCTTTCCGATCACAACAATTCAACTTCAGTAGTTCTCTTCTCAGCATCTCCAGTAGATCCAGCAGATTTCATAGCACCTTCTAGCAGATCTAGTCCAAGCAAAGCTTCCATTTCCAGCAGTTCATCACAGATTCGGCAGCCCTTCCATTAGCAATTCTTGCAATTTAAGTGTTGCCTGATGTTTGAGTTGTTTGTGTTGATTGTTAAATGTTAGGTGTTTGGTTTTTGAATGATTGTATTGATGGATCTTCCCCCAAATTCAAAGTGCACGTACTCTTGTTTATTTTGATACATGCTCGCAAGTTGTTTGACAAAATGTTTGTTCCAATAGTTAGGTTTAAATTCTTGTAATTTCGTTTGCTTAATCATTTCTCGCCTTATCCCTTTCAATGTCTTCAAGTTTTTGCCTTTAATTGAATGCAACTGGATTAGTGAAGGTTTCGTTAGTTGATTGCTTTATGTTCTCTTGTAGTTGTCTTTCAGTTTGATGCAATTAGGTTAGGTTTCATTTATGCTCAGTTCCTTAAATGCTTTACCTTATGTTTCTATTGTCTTTTCTGCAAGTGTAGTTAGGGTAAATTAGAGTTCCTTACCTGCATTGTTTTTCTTTGATTAGAACTAGATTTCATATTTGCTCTGTAATTCATTTCGTAGTCTTGAAGTGCCAATCCAAAACCCAATTTTATATTCAAACCCAAAAGCAATAAGATACGAACCTGAGATTTATCTTGCACCAACTACATTCGTTGGGAGACGACCCGAGTTACTCTATGCTACATTAGTTTAGAGGAATTCGGTACTTTAATTGTATTTGAAACCGTAACGCGACAAAAACGGTTATCACTAGTTGCCTAGCAGCCCTTCGCTAGGACTTGGTGACTAGCAGCCCTTCGCTAGTTGCCTAGCAGCTCTTCGCTAGGACTTGGTGACTAGCAGCCCTTCGCTAGTTGCCTAGCAGCCCTTCGCTAGTTGCCTAGCAGCCCTTCGCTAGGACTTGGTGACTAGCAGCCCTTCGCTAGGACTTGGTTTCCTGGCAGCCCTTCGCCAGGTGCCTAGCAGCCCTTCGCTAGGACTTTGTTTCCTGGCAGCCCTTCGCCAGGTGCCTAGCAGCCCTTCGCTAGGACTTTTCCTGCACACTCGAGTAACAACATTAGATCACAAATAACACTTAACTTTGAATCCTTTGCCAATATCAAAACAAGGTTCGATATGGTGCTTCCTACACCAACAATCTCTCCCTTTTTGATTTATGGCAACACAATTCAAAGTTAAGTAAAAATTATAACGGTTTATAAAAGAAGGTAAAAACACAATGAAGTATATAAAAAAAATTTATCAAATTTTTTTTTTTCATACTCCCCCTAAAACCCTGAATACTTGCAAAATCCTTAACTTTGACCTTTCCTCCCCCTTTGACATATATCAAAAACAAACATGGGTGTTCAAGGTATCTAACAGGGATTTTTGAGTTTTCCTAAGTGCTTCATGTCTTTAACAAAGTGTTTTTAAGAAAATGGAGTAAAAGCATTTTCACTAACAAAACTTGTTTCAAATTTTAGGCAAAATTTTTCAAAATTTAGGCAAAATTTTGAAGCTAGATTTCCCTTAAACAAAGTTTCAAATTTTGGGAATAAATTTGTTTACTAAGGAAAATTTTACTTAGGAGGAAAATATGTACTCAAAAAGTTTGAAAAACACTTAGAAATACTTCGTGATTTTTGAAGCACTTGTTAAAAAAAATTCCTTTCTCTCTTTCCTTTTTCTCCCCCTTAATGTGAAATTCTTCTTCTTGTGTTTTAGACCATTCTAAGAAAAACTTTCTTTGAAAAGGGGAAAAAATTTTAAGAAAGAAATATTTAATTTCACTTTTTCTACTCTCCCCCTTGGTCTTATATCAATAAAAAACTTTGTAAAATATATTTTGAAAGAAATTTAAATTTGTGTATCAGAGCTTGTGAAAAATTGCGCGAAGTAATGTCAAGTGTTATGATAATTAAAAAAAAATTAGAAAGACTGAAAAATTTATGTTCAAAATCATAATTGGAGTCAAGTGTATATGATAAGCGATAAGTTTACTTGTTCTGAATATTTTGAAAAATGCACAAGAATGCAAGTACTTTATTGAGCTTTTGAAAGGCATAAGTATTTTAAAAGATATTATGAATTTGAAAAACATAAGTACTTTTAAAATATTAAAGAAAAATTACTTGACTTATCTTTTTGAAAGTACTTATACATAATCTTTTACTTGCTTTGGTTTCTTTTCCAGTCTGACACAATCCTAGGAAACCTTGTTAACTACAAGGAAATTTCCTTAAGTGTCCTGGAAATTTTCCAACTCAAGTAAATATTATTTCCAAAAGAATTTTGATAAGCCGAAATGATAGTATTTTGAAAATATATGCAAGTACATTTTGAAAAATGTATGAACTTTGGAGGCACAATATTTTACTAGACTTGGTTTATTTTCCAGTCTAACACAATCCTAGGAAGCCTTGTTAACTACAAGGACCTTTCCTTAAGTGTCCTGGAAAATTTTCCAAAGTCAAGTAAATATTAATTTCAAAAGTATTCTCAATAGGTTTTAAAAGTATTCCAAAGTCACGTAAAATTTTGAAAGTTATGATATATATAAGCAAAATGATTTTACAGGATAGTATTTTGAAAGAGTAATTATTTAAGTTTTCAAAAGGATTTTAAAAGTGCAATGCATGAAAACATATAATTTTGAAAATGCTCAATAATTTCTTTTGATTTAGACTCCCCCTAAATTTGACACATCCTCGGAGTCTTTGTAGATCATTAAGTAGACCTTCCTTTGTGTCTTTAGGGTTTACTAAAATCAAAAGAATAGTTTTGAATACTAGCATGGTAATATTTTTGGAAAATTCAATTTGAAATAAAAGATAATTTTAAAGCATAAACCCCGTTTTCGAAAAGCATTTTGAAATGATAATGGTTTTTTTTTGTAAAGCACAATTTTCAAAAAATATAGTGATTATTTGAAAACATAGATTATTTTTTTTTTGGTCCAAAAAAAATAAATATCTAAGCCCGGACTGTAGACAAAAAAAAATATCCTAAGTAATCCCTAGGGTGACTTTTTGCCATACAAGAGTAAACTAATTTTCAAAAAAAATGTTTGTATAATGGTAAAGGAAAGAAATAACTGTTATGAAATAAGTTTCAGGTTAGTGAACAAAAGAGACTTGATTTTAATTACAATGATTTGAACCATTGACTCTTAGTTAAAAAGTTAAATTTGATTTTTGTGAAAATGAGAATTTAGAGGGTTAAGTTTGTTCAGTTGAATTAAATTTTGAATTTGATTGAATTAAATTTAATTGATTTAATTAATTTAATTAAGATTTGATTTAATTTAATTGATTTAATTAAGATTTAATTGAATTTATTGATTTAATTAAGATTTAATTGAATTTAATTGATTTAATTGAATTAATTAAGATTTGATTTAATTTAATTGAATTTTGATTTTAGTTTGATTAATCTGAATTAGTTGGTTGGGTTGACTCAACTTTTAGGTCCTAAGCATCTCACCCATTTCTAAGTGACAAAACAGGATATCCTTAACTGTTTTGTGAGATGCATATTTTAATAGAAGGATTTATTTTGAAAAGACCATGATTAATTTTGAAAAGTTAAATTAATTTTTTAAACCCAATTTAAATTTGTTTTGAAATGAGATATTTGAATCTAAAATTAACTGAAAATTTGTGTTAGATTCGAATTTAACAAAGAGTAAATTGAATTTGAATTTCAAAAATTGGCTTCCAGGTCTTGGCGAGGCACTAGGCCTTCTTTGGCCGTAGCCTTATGGGATCATCCACCCTTTCCTTGACAAAGCCTTTTAGTGAAATTTCATCTTCAAAATTACTTTTTGATAAATTCTGGTCTAACTAGTTTGGGTCTTGGATCGGTAGCTTCGGCTAGTTCCGCCAAAATGGCTTCCCTAACGTACTATCATCTCACCTCCACCCAATACTATGTTGTTCAAATTTCAATTAATTGATTTAGTCCTTACACTAACCAATCCTAATTCTAAGCAAAAAAAAAATAAAAAGAAACACATAATTAAAACAAACAATTGTCTAAGTAAGGTCACAATTGGAGTAATACTCAGGATTTTCGAAATCAGCAAGATTATGAATTAAATTTTCTAACTTATTGACCTTATGTTTTAGGGTTTCGTTTTCTTGTTTCAATTTTCTGAAGTTTGCTTTAATCAAGTTACATGAATCAATCACATTATCCAAGGTAAATAACGGATTTTCAAATATTGTAAATTTACCTTTGTCGATCGTTTGTCCGGTATTCTTGGTAGCTCTTTTGTCTGTGCATTCACGTTGGTAATGCCCGAACTCCTGGCACTTGAAGCATTGGATGCGACTTTTGTCCCTTCGTGCTTTTGGAACTGGTGCCGTTTGAATCTTACGAGTAGGACACTCACTTTGGTAGTGCCCTCTCTCCCTGCATGTGTAACAAATTACATGATTTTTAAAATCTGATTTTACCCTTTTACCTTTTGGTTCCTTATTGGGAATCTCCCCCTTGATTCTTGCCACCTCGGATCTAGGCTCATCTTCTGATTCCGTGTCTGAGTCGAACTCGGGTACTAGTTGAAGCTCCTTCTTTGGTGGTTCTTTAAGATTTTTCCCTGCAAAAGAATTTACACCTTCCTCGACCATTACAGTATCTGTTTGATTATTTAATTCAAATTTTGAAAAGAATTCAAAATTAGTTACCGTCTTAGTCAATTCGTCGTCTGATTCTGGTTCGACTTCGGGTTCAGACTCTGACTCGGCTGTTTGTGCTTGGACCGAAAGGGCAAGATAACTTACCTGATCTTCTTCTTCATCTGAGATCTCTTGATCAAGGTCAATCAGTTTTTCCCAGATTTCTCTAGCACATCTGAAGGATCCGACCCACTTCAATTCTTCATTGGTTAGGCCACATTGTAGGATTGCAGTAGCCCTTGCATCTGTCTCGATCTTTCTCAGTGTTGGTTCATCCAGTTTGTCCCAAGTGATCGATGCTCCTTCTTCTGTGGGGAGGGAGAACCCTGTTTGAATAGTCATCCATATGTCCATATGGGCCTTCAGATGGAACTCCATTTGACTTCTCCAATAATTGAAGTTCTCGCCGGAGAATAGCGGTGGACGGGCACTGTTCCACTCTTGGTTGGCCATTTAGTTTAAACTCTTGCACACAAAGAGAAAAAAAATAGAAGTGTACCAAGACTTGGTCTTGGATTAGTAGTGCGGGAGAAGAAAGAAATAGCCCAACAAGTATTGCACGAATTTTGAGGCGGAATTATACTAAAATAATAAAAACAATTTATGACAAATTTTTGAAAATATTAATTTTGTCAATTCTGATTAATGATGAAAAATTAACAATTTAATGTTAAAAAAAATTTGCTCGAATTAAGCTAGCACGAATTTCGAGAAAAATATTAAAATAATGATAAAAAAGTTTGTGACAAATTTTCAAAAATTTGTTCGGTTTATCAATTTTGACTTATAGTGAAAAAATGAGAATTCAAAATTGAAAAAGGCGTAAGGATTTTTTAAATCCACCTACAGATATTTTTTATTTTAAAATAAAAGACGAAAAAGATCAAGTAGTGTTGATTAACTAGAAAGAAAAGAAATAAGATTAAAAATTTTATAAATCCGAAAAAACTTTCAAACTGGTGGTTGCACCAAGTTTGAACTACCCCGCTCTGATACCACTTGTTGGATCGTGAAAAGCCGATAGAGGGGGGGGGGGTGAATATCGGAAATCGCTCTTTTTCGGAAAACTAAGAGTAAGTGCACAGCGGAAATAAAAATACGAGACACAGCACAAAGACACAGTGATTTTTACTTGGTTCGGAGCCTGTGTCGACTCCTACTCCAAGGCCCACGGTCGCTGACCGTTTACTTTGGGCAATTCTATATTCGCGCAAATAGGTTACAATGATTTCAATTACAAAGAGAGTGCAATAAAATAATAATAAAATATTAAGCTCTTCGTTACCGACGTCCAGAGTGTGTCTATTCTTTTTCGGGGCAGCGGGACGTCGTCGGCTCGAGGTGAGGCGTTTCTGGAGCAAGGCACGAGCGTAGAAGAGCGTGGAAGCTTTGGAATCAAGTTGGTGTTTTGCTTGGGGTCGAGGGGGTGCTATTTATAGCCCCTAGGGCGCCCTGGACGTCGGGGGCGCCCTGCCAAGTGTCATCCGATCCGCAGTTTGCTCGGTCAAGCTTTATCCCACCTAAATAGGGATGATGTTTGACCTCTGGGGCGCCCTGGTCGCTGAGGGCGCCCTGGTTGACCCGGTCTTCTCGGCTGGATAGATTTGATCGGCCTCACTGCCGTAGGCGCGAAGCGCCTTGGCTCCTGAGGGCGCCCTGGGCGCTCAGGGCGCCCTGGCTGCTGAGGGCGCCCTGGATGCAGAGGGCGCCCCGACCAGTGGTTAGCCGAACTCCTTTTTGCCTTACTTGTTTCTTGTTCACCGTGGAGGCGCCCTAGACACTCAGGGCACCCTACTCAGTTGCTGCCTCACTCCTTTGAGGCTCTCTGAGCTGCAGACACATGTTCCTTTGGTCCTGCATCCAGGGTTAGTTCGAAAACAAGATAAAGCATTAATTTATACAGCCTTAGCTGTCTTGGTTCTGACTTTAGTCTCCAAAATGGAGTCCTAGGTCGAACCGACGCCTACTGTTCCCTCGACGGGGAACGCGTCCTCACCTACTCCTCTCGGGAGAATTTACCTGATGCCAACCGCTCCTTTGGTTGGACTTTTGCCTGACGGTCCTTTGTCAGGGCTTGGATGCCGAGCTGTCCTTCGCCCGGTGCCTAGCATTCCTTCGCTAGGGCTTGGTGACTAGTAGCCCTTCGCTAGTTGCCTAGCAGCCCTTCGCTAGGACTTGGTGACTAGCAGCCCTTCGCTAGTTGCTTAGCAGCCCTTCGCTAGGACTTGGTGACTAGCAGCCCTTCGCTAGTTGCCTAGCAGCCCTTCGCTAGGACTTGGTGACTAGCAGCCCTTCGCTAGTTGCCTAGCAGCCCTTCGCTAGGACTTGGTGACTAGCAGCCCTTCGCTAGTTGCCTAGCAGCCCTTCGCTAGGACTTGGTTTCCTGGCAGCCCTTCGCCAGGTGCCTAGCAGCCCTTCGCTAGGACTTTGTTTCCTGGCAGCCCTTCGCCAGGTGCCTAGCAGCCCTTCGCTAGGACTTTTCCTGCACACTCGAGTAACAACATTAGATCACAAATAACACTTAACTTTGAATCCTTTGCCAATATCAAAACAAGGTTCGATATGGTGCTTCCTGCACCAACAGGTTAGTGGGAGTGCAGTCGTATTCCTAGTATTATATGTCGATGACATCTTACTTATAGGAAACGATATATCAGTTTTACAGACAGTTAAAATTTGGTTGTCCAAAACTTTCTCCATGAAAGACCTGGGAGAAGCAACCTATATCCTTGGGATTAGAATCTATAGAGATAGATCAAAACGGTTGCTTGGTCTTTCGCAGTCTACATATATAGACCGAATGCTAAAAGGGTTTAGCATGTCGGAATCCAAGAAAGGTTACCTTCCCATCAGGCATGGGATCAACCTTTCAAAGTCTATGTGTCCGCGCACAGAAGACGAGAGGATTTGCATGAATAAGATTCCTTATGCATCCGCGATAGGATCCATCATGTATGCTATGTTATGTACAAGGCCCGATGTATCGTATGCTCTGAGCGTCACGAGCAGATACCAGTCTGATCCAGGTATGGATCACTGGGCGGCTGTCAAAACAATCCTTAAGTACTTAAGAAGAACTAAGGATGTGTTCCTAATATATGGAGAAGGAGATATGGTAATACGTGGGTATACAGATGCCAGTTTCCAGACAGATAAGGATGACTCCAAATCTCAGTCTGGATACGTATTTATCTTGAATGGAGACGCAATAAGTTGGAAGAGTTCCAAACAAGACACCGTAGCGGATTCTACCACGGAAGCAGTTTGGATCAAGAAGTTCGTCTCAGAACTTGATGTGGTTCCAACCATTGATGAAGCAATACCGGTTTATTGCGACAACAATGGAGCTATTGCACAAGCAAAGGAACCAAGGTCTCATCAGCGATCCAAACACGTGCTTCGCCGCTATCATCTGATCAGAGAGATTATAAGTAGGAATGATATACAAATTGAAAAAATTCCCACTGAAAGGAATTTAGCGGATCCTTTAACTAAGGCCTTGCCTCAGAGCAAGTTTGAGGGTCATGTTAGAGCCTGTGTATTGGATACCGTGTCGATTGGCATTAGGCCAAGTGGGAGTTTGTTAGTGATATGAGAGAAGTGTCCTAAGACAATCGCCTTATGATTGTAAACATTTATTTTAATAAATGATAATTCACTATTTGAGTATACATGTTTGTGTATTTGATTGGGATCTTAAACTCATCTACTGAATGTCCGCAATACAATTCACAGCATAAGAGAATTTGTGATGGGATCACAACTAGTGATTATCTCTAAATGTGCAATTGTGAAGTATTGAAAATATCCCTAGTCGATGAATTGATAAATACGGACACTATCAATTCTGTTGAGACTAGCATGGGTTATTCTCTAATCAGCTGATTCTCACTGGCTGGTGACATTGGGATGTCCGGAGATAAACATGGATGCTAGTTAAGGGAACTAGTTCATTGGAGTGACTAGCTGTAAAACTTCATATGGTAATCTATAAAGATATGTCACTGAAGTTATTACTGCAGCTTAAGTGCAATGTTCCTTTGACTTGCGGTGTTCAAGTCATCTTGGTCATGGAGACTTATACTTTAACATCTTAAGCAAGCATCTCCAAGGAGGTGTGGACCCAGGATGATTGGGTATAAGCCGAAGTGCCCGAAGATGTTTGAACAGCCTACAAAGGATTCACCACTCCTTGCGAGGAGATGTATACCCAGGCCTATCGTCGGATTGTTACTCAAAGCCTCTGGCCAGAGCATATCATGTTTAGAGTGCGAGTCTCTTAAATACATGAGAGTAATTAGAAATTCAAAGGACGAGAAAGACACTACTTGGGCTAGGTGTGACGTAGTCAGCCTAGTGAGGACTGACACAAATAGACCATGTCCTGAACCAAGTGGGTATAAGATAGTGAAGGGAATGAGGCACGATTCATTAGAGCTGCTGAAGGGTTTCAGAATTACTTCTGAGGTCAAACCATTGATCTTTCGATTAATTGGGGGTCATGATGTACTACTAGGTGCCACTCATGACCGTTCTATAATTGGTTAATTATAGACGGCCAACATAAATCGAAAGCCTATTTAGTCACACGCACTACGAGTAATCCGAGGGATTTAAAACGAGTTGAAAATTAGATTTTCCAATCAAGAGAAATAAGTCGAATCTGAGTTAATCCGAGGCGCAACGGAAACTTAAAATGGCTATGTCTTTTGAAGGCTTATTGGGCGAATTAAATGAGTTTAATTCGCGATCGGGGCGGCTCGGTTTGGCCGGCCAAATAGGGTGTTAACCCCCTTTGGTTTGGCCGGCCACAACAAGGGGAAGAAACCAATTTATTTGGTTTAATTAATAAAATAAATCTAGCGCGATTTGTTTTATAAATTATGGATAAATAAATTTGTATAAAGAAATTTATATAAATAAATTTATAGAAATTTATTCTTTTTATGGAAATTAAAATGATCCATGGAATGGTTTATTTTAATTTTATAAAATCAATTATGAATTGATTTTTTCATAATAAGAAAGTTTATAAATTTCTTATAAAATTTATTCCATAATTAAAGAAGAGAAGTATTTGTTTTATTATAAAGTTAGTTATAATAAAACTAGGCATAACGGAATTATTCATAAGAAAGATTATAAGATAAATTTCTTATGAAAATTAATTCCGTTAAGAGAAAGACTTGGCAAGGGAGAAGCAACTATATAAGGAACCAAAGGCAAGCCTTGAATTCCTAATCAATTAATCAAGAGATTAATTAGCTCTCCCTTTCTCTCTCTAACTCTCTCTCTCTAGGGCCGGTGCCCTTTCTCTCTCTAGGGCCGGCTCTCTCTCCTCCTAGGGCCGGCGCACCCTAACTTCCTAGGGTTGGCGTGAGCTACATCCACCAAGAAAGTGCCGAAGAAGAAGAAGCGGATCGCGACTCCTTCCTTCCTCTCCCGGAATTGAGATTCCGTTACTTGGTGGTTAGTTTCCTTTCTTCTCTCTTGATCTTCTAGTTGTGCCTTTAGAGAATCTAGTAGTTCTCATCGGCACAAAACTCGTGGCTTTGCGAAGTCATCCCGAAGAGAACTCGGCGTGGACGCGAATAGAGGCGGAGCTTCCAAGGGACGCTACGGTTGGATCTCGTCCCTTACTTCGAGTTACGCGAGGTACTAAGTAAATTAGTTTACTTTTCCGCAAAGTTTTAATTTATGATCATGTCCACACATCATAAGGTTGCATGCTAGATACGTGGTTAAAATAATTTGAGAAATTATTATGCTAATTCTTCCGCTGCACGTAAATATTTTAAAATTTTACGAACCCGTATCCTTGTCAACATGCACCCGGCCCCAACAGTGGTATCAGAGCCGGTTAGTGTTCGACATAATCATATAATTGTTTTGTGGAACACTTTGTCATAATCTAAACTTCGAAAAAATTTTCAATTATGGAAACTTTCCATTTATAATAAATTTTAGATTTAGGAATTTCTAAGTTTGGAAATCCTCATGAAATTTCGCAAACTTTTGAAATATCCTAGTTTCTAAAAATTTTATAATAATTGTGAAAACTTCCCATCTTTGGAGACTTTCCAATTTTGGAAATTTTCTATTTTAGAAATTTTCCAACTTTGGAAATATGTAAGTTTTCTTTGTACCAGAAACTTACAATTATTCTGAAAACCTATTATGAAATCTCGCAATGGTGGTTCTTATCTATGGTTGGATATCAACTTATTTGGAGATGTTTCTACGATCTCCCCCTTTGACAGACATCAAAAAGAAATACAAAGATTTAAAAATTTGTACCAACAATATATGAATATGAAAGGAATTTTTGAAAAATACATAATATTTATGAAAAAACATGATTTTAAAAAATCTCCTTTTTTTAAAAAATATTGTACTTTTTTTCCAGAAAATATTTTAAAAGGTAACAAGTACATGAAAAGAATTTGAAGAGTTAAGATTAATTTGAACATCTCTAAATCTGACACAATCCTAGGTATCTTGTTGACCACAAGAAAATTCTTATGTGTCTTAGGGATTTTCCAATCAAAATTCATTATGTATTTTGAATTTTTGATGAATAATAAATTTCTTGATTTAGTTTCCTCCCAAATCTGACACAATCCTAGGAAACTTTATTAACTACAAGAAAAATTTTCTTATGTGTCCTGGAGATTTTTCCAACCTCAAGAATTCTTTTAAGGATTTTCAACGATGTTAAAAAAATGAAAAAGTTTTCCAAAACTGTTCAAAAAGATGAAAAAGTTTTTCAAAACATGTTTTGGAAAATGATAATATTGAATTTTCAAAAATACAATGTTTTTGAAATGATAGTGGTTTTTGAAAGTATAATATTTTCGAAACGTTTAATAGTTCTTTTAATTTGAACTCCCTCTAAACTTGACATAGTCCTAGGAAGTTTGTTAACTATGAGTTGATCTTCCTCTGAGTCTTAGGGTTTAATTTAAACAAAAAGAATTATATAATAATTTTTTTTTCAAATTCAAAGTAATCACAGAAGAAGAGGTACATGAATTTCTTTTGATTAAGACTCTCCCTACGCTTGACACAATCTTAGGAATTCTTGTAGATCATAAGGAAAAGTTCCTATGTGTCTTTAGAGTTTATCCAAATCATAAGAGTAATCAAAGCATTTTTGAAAGATATCAAAAAGTGAAGAAGTAATTTTAAAGTATTTTCAAACTTCCCTTTGAGAAATATAAAAATTTGAAGAAGTTTTTTCGAAATATTTTGAAAGACATAATGAATTTTGGAAAAATATTTTTCGAAAAGCATTTTAAAAGAGATGATAATTTTTTAAGCAATATCATTTTGAAAGAGATAAAAATAAAGTTTTTCAAGAGAAATGAAAAAAAACTTTTACAAAAAGATAAACTCCCCCTAAGCCTGACACCTTCTGGCTACCCTTGTTAACTACAAGGAACTCTACCTAAATTTCTTAACAGACTTTAGTGTTGACCTAGATGATTTGTGTCTAAGTGCAGGTCAAACAACTTTCGAATGAAATATATAATTTTTGAAATGTATCTATAGGTACACACAATCAAGCATGAAATTTATTAAAACATTATTATGGTTAATCATTATTTTGAAAATAGTTTTTAAGAAAATATTTTAAGTATTTTGAAAACATTTTGAAAATACTTATCAATTGATTAGTCCTTATCATCTCACCCATTCTGAATGTCGCAGTATAAACAAGCATGGTTGCCTTATGGGTGTTTGTGAGATGCTTGAATAATTTTTCTCATTTTGATTTTATAGATTGTTTGACCTTGAGTTAGATTCAAGTTTAACAATTAGTAACTTAAAAGTGAATTTCAATAATTGACTTCCAGGTCTTGGCGAGACACAGGGTCCTTCTTTAGCCTAAGCCTTATTGGATCAACAACCCGTTCCTTAGACAAAACCTTTTAAAGAAATAATACTTTTAATTTACTCTTTGAGAAACTCTGGTCTAACTAGTCTAGGATATAGCGAGGTAGCTTCGGCTAGTTCCACTTAGCTAGGTCGACCAAGTCGGGTACTCCTTACCCTTCCTGACTTCCTAGACCAAGCATCTCTAACGTACTATCATCTCGCCCCACCCTGGTACTATGTTAGGCAAGTGTCAAACTATCTTTTTCCTATCTATCCGTTCTAAGTTAAGCACAAAAGTAAGCTAACATGAATGACATGGCAGATATATGAATTTGATCTCCTGCGGATCGTGTTGTGTGGACCTCCCGTGCGGACCACACTGGCTGACCGATCAAGGACTTCCCTGATCAGTCACGCAGCGTGACCGATCAGGGAAGTCCCTGATCGGTCAGGCACTGTGGTCCACACGGGGTTCTGATAATTATCACTTTATGTCATTATATTTGCTCATTTATTTAGCATTTTTATCCTCTCGTACGCTTAAATCATGTTTATATTATATTTTACGATTAGGATTTATTTTTGGAGCTTATTATAATTTCCTCTAAATTTTGGTATTATTTCATGATTTTTGTAGGGAATTAAAGATGTACCTTGGACCAAGGCTTGGATCCAAGAAATTGGACCCATGATCTAATTTGAAGGCTTGGACCCATGATCAAAGAAATTGAATCATGCTTCATTGAAGGAGAAGAAGGGCTGGACCGAACAAGCCGAATGAACAAAAGGAGGCTGTGGGCTTGGTTGAATGGGTTGGACCGAATCAAACATGAAGCTGGGCTGAAGCTGGGCTGCTGGGCCAACCAACAAACTGGGCTGAACCCAGGGTGGGCTGAGCTGGAACGGGCAGTTGGGCCGAACCCAGGGCTGACCCGTGAGCCCACGGGCATAAGGGACAGGGGACGCCGACTCCATTAGAGAGGCGACTCATCTTCCTCTCCATCGGCATCCACTCGACATCCATCTTCTCTCGACCTCACAGTCGCCGGCCGGAGATGCCCGCCATCCACCTCATCTCCTCACCACCTTCGGCCGGCTACCTATCCCTCCATCCCTCTCAATCCCGATCGGCAAGGAAGCGAGAAGAACCCTAGATAGCATTCGGCAGCCACCATTTCTTCTTCTTCTTCCTCTTTTCTCCATCCACGAACCCTAGGGGCAGCCTCACCCCGATTCATCTCCTTCTCCATCTCTTTCAATTTCCAACAGCTTCTTTCTTCTTTACAACCGGCAGCCACTCTTCTCAACCCATCTTCTTCCCAAGCTTCGACGCCGCCAAGCTTCTTCAGCCTCCTTGCATCACAGCAGCCGGGTGAAGCTTCCTCTATCACCTCTTCACAGCCGCCGGAAGCTCCTTCCATTTGCCTTCCGCAACTTAGCAGCCGCATGAAGCTCTAGCCATCCTTGCAATTTAATTTTTGCTTGTTGATTATTCTTAATTGATGAATGTTTGTGATTGATTGTTGAATGTTTGTATTGGATGGATCTTTCCCATTTCAAATTGTACGTACTTGAAGCAATTTAGAACATGCCTATCTTGTGTTTGGTTAAATGCCTCTTAGAATAGTTACTTTCAATTGTGATGTTTCTTAGTTGCTTAACTTTTATTTTGTATTGCTTTTCCCATTGCTTTAAGTTTTATGTTTTCATTTACATGTAATTAAGTTAGGTTAGATTAGATTTCTTTAATGCTGTAGGTTTTACTCCATGTTTAGTTTCGTCAATGTTTTATTTCAAGTTGCCCTTTTCTTTTCTGCAAGTATAGTTTATATTAGATTAGATCTCCTTTACTCGCATTGTCTTTCATTTATTAGGATTAGATTTCATACTTGCTTTGCTACTTCATTTCATAGTCTTAGCGCTCAAATCCAAACCCCCAGGTTAATATCTCAAAATCCAGAAGCAATAATTTGGAATCCTACGATTATTAACCTATCATTACATTCCTTGAGAGAGACGACTCGAGTTACTCTATACTGCATTAGTTTAGAGGAGTTCGATACTTTAATTGTATTTGAAACCATAACACAACTAAAACGATTATCAAATTCGCACCGTGTAGTTCGCAGGAGATTAGAATACGGCAGATATATATGAGAAAAAAATGAACAGATGCATGAGCATGATAGTTATGCATGTATCAATCAAGTCAAATCATTTTAATTAGATTTCTAATAAAGTATCAAATTCTTGATTTGATATGGAACGTGTGAACCTGTGAATATGTCAATCCAATTTGACATATTTATTATTATTAAGTTGAATGTTTCAGTTGGGTAGGTTTTTATTTAGTTTCATAACTGAAGGTAATTTGAATTTTAGTTCATGAATTTTGTATAAATTTTGAATTAAGGATTGAGTTTGTTATTAAAGTTGAATTGTTAATTAAGATTTATTCAGTTAGCTTTAAATATTTTAAGGATTAAAAGATTTGATTATTAATTAAGATTTATGTTCTTAAGAGTTAATTAAGATTTAAGTTGCTAAGAATTAATTAACATTTAAGTTATTAAGATTTAAATTAGTATTTAAGTTGTTAAGAATAAATTAAGAATTAAGTTGTTAAGAATTAATTAAGAATTAAGTTGTTGAGAATTAATTAAGGATTAAGAATTAAATTAAAAATTAAGTTGTTAAGAATTAATTAAGAATTAAATTAAGAATTAAGTTTTTAAAAATAAATTAAGAATTAAATTAAAACTTAAGTTGTTAAGAATTAAATTAAGATTTAAGTTGTTAAATTTGTGATTAATTTTGGGTATAATTGTATCATTTCCATTAATTCAAAATTTTTTGATTCATTTATTATTTCTGTTATTTTTAAGTTTATTTAGTATTTCTATTTTATTTGAATTCTTGTAAGTCTTTTTAATTATAGCTTCAATCTTAATAAATTCATCTTCATCTTCATTTTTAAAGTTGTATTTAGAATTATTAATTAATATTGTATTATTATCTTCTTAATGAGTTGAATAATTTTTTAGGATTACTAATTAAGGTTGTAGCATTACATTCAAAATCAATAGAATTATTAATTAAAAATTGAGCATTATTATCAGAATTAATAAGATTATCTTCAGAAATATTAATAAAGGGTTGAATATTATCATCAGAATTATCAACATTATCTTCAGAAAATTAATAAAGGATTGAGCATTATTATCAGAATTATCAACATTATCTTTAGAAATATTAATAAAGGATTGAGCATTATTATCAGAATTATTAGAATTATCAAAAAATTATTAATTAAATTTCATCATTATTCTTAGAGTTATTAGAATTATTAAAAAAATTATTAATTAAAGTTTCATCATTATCCTCAGAGTTATTAGAATTATTAAAAAATTATTAATTAAAATATTAGAATTAATTTAAAAAATTGTAGCATTAATATTAAAAATTAAAGAATTAATATTTAATATTTTAATATTGTCAATATTTGATTTGGATCCATTACTAGCTAGTTTTTCATGTAATTTATTAAGTTTGCTATACAAAAAATTTAATTTATGTAAATTACCAAAAGGATTGTGTAACTGTGTAGAATTTTGAAAAATATTATTGTGAAAATTAAATTTTTGTACCTCCTTTACCATGGTCGCATTTCTTGGCATTGTTGACCTATTGATTTTCCAGTCTAAACACTGGTTCATGTAGTGTCCTTGCTTTTGACACTTGAAGCATCGGGTATGACTTTTGTCCCTTCGGACTCCTAGCGTCGATTCCTTCATTGCCGCCAGTGGTGACATACGAATCTTACGTGTAGGATACTGATTTTTGTAGTGTCCTCTCTCCCTACACTCAAAACAAATTACATGAAATTTAAAAATAGACATAATTAAAATATACTTTATTCACCCTTGGCTCCCCCTCAATTTCAGATCTTCTTGCTCCTTCGGCGGTGAGTCCGATCAGTGCCACATGCTCTGATACCAATTGTAGGATCAGTGGCGTCGATAGGGGGTGAAAATCGACTCCTGCTTCATTTTGGCTTTGAGTGTTTCGTTCGTTAGTAGCACAGCGGAATAATAAAAGACAACAACACAGCAGACACGCGAGATTTATTTACATGGTTCCCATCCCCCAGGGTCAGTACATCCAAGGCCTATGTACTCGGCGTGAGTCCTCTATTGGTCTCCTTTCTGAAATTTCCGGAGGCAGAGAAAACCCGTCTTATAGTTTGAAATATAAGCACAAATATAAAGAATAATGACAACTTGTAAATTAAAAGCAAACCAAACAAAATCAACGATCTTGACCAATCTGGAACTCCGAAGCGTTGTGCACTTCCTCCTGGAGCCTCCTTAGTCATAGAGCTTCACCTTGAGCACTTTTTCTTTGCACGGAGTGATTAAGCAGATGTGAAAGATGATTCTCCAACCAAGGCACACGACCCCTTTATAAGTACTTATTCAGGTGCTTGAAAGGCCATTCAGGGCCCCTAGTCACGGTCAAAACTTGATCCGGACTGGCGTACTCGGTGCAGGGATAAGAACTGCCTCCCAGGTGCCTGAAAGGCTATTCAAGCACCTGGGAGCCCTTTCAGGTGCCTAGAGCCTTCTCAGGCGCATGGGAGCACTTTTCCCAGGTACTTTCTTTCTTGCATCTGCTCTCCTATCTTGTCTCCAACTCTAGGCTCCTGCAAGACAAAGAAATACAAGACAAAACAAATAATCCTTAGCCTTAATGAATGACAGCCAGAGCTGTCTGGTTCTGACTTTTGGATTTCTGCTGAAACCCTAGGTCGAACCGACACCTACTGTTCCACTTTCTGAGGAACGCGTCTTTCACCTAATCCAATCTGGAGAAGCAACCTTTTGCTATCTGAAACTTCCGGTTGGTCTTTTGCTCGACCTCCAAGAACCCGAATCTCGAGACGTCCGATCCTCGACCCATCCCTACTTCTGTCCACGATTCCCGCTCAGCAAAGTCTTCTGCTTGGTCCCCCGGACCAAGACTTCGTGCTTGGCCTCCGAGACTCTCGGATCTCGAGATGTCCGATCCTCGACCCATCTCTACTTCTGTCCGTAGTCCTCGCTTGGCAAAGACTTCGTTGCCCGATCCTCGACCAGGACTTCGTGCTCAGTACCCTGGACCAAGACTTCGGTACCCAACCCTGGGACAGGACTTCGTGCCCAATTCCCCGAACCAAGACGTCATGCTCAGTCCCCCAGACCAAGTCTTCTTGCCCAACATCACTCACCAGGACTTTATCCACCTAGCATCACTCACTAGGACCCAGCCTCACTCACCAGGATTTCATTCCTCAACAAGGACTTCTTTGCTAGTCATCTTAATCCTGACTAGATTTCTTTCTGCTAAACATCAATTCCTGTTTAACTCAGTCCACATAAGTATAATCTTTTTGCCAAACATCAAGTCCTGTTTGGCTCAGTCCACATAAGTATAATCTTTCTGCCAAACATCAAGTTTTGTTTGGCTTAATCCCTTAGTCAACTAACCAACCCTGGGTTCTCATAACTCTGCCAAACATCAGGCCCTGTTTGGCTGACCCTTTGGTTAAACTGATCAAACCTGGGTTTTACCCTACCAAACATTAGGTCCTGTTTAGTTTAATCCTTGATCACTTTGACCAGACCTTGGTATATTGTCAATCATTGAAACACTAGAGGATGACTATTCAGGTCTGATGTTTTTTGCACCAACACTTACTTTACCTAACTGCTAGTAGACTTGATATTCTTTTTGCAGTATGTATTTGTGCCAGCTTCCAAACCTATGCTAAGGAGTCCCACTTAACTTCAGTTAAAAGAATCCTTAGATATATGAAAGACACCCTAAATGTAGGTATTTGGTACCCTAGGACTACTAGTTATGAATTATCAGGATTTTCTGACTCAGTCTATGCGGGCTGTAAACTTGATAGAAAAAGTACAAGTGTAAGCTGTTAATTGTTGGGTTAGAGTCTAGTTAGTTGGTGTAGTAGAAAGCAACACTATGTTGTCTTATCTACAACTGAAGTAGAGTATGTTGCATTAGGGGAATGTGTAACTCAACTCTAATAGATGATGCATACCTTTAAGGATTTTAACCTAGACTATACCCAAACTAAGATTTTTATTGATAATATTAGTTCAATAAACCTTACTAAAAATCCAATCCACCACTCTAGGACTAAACATATAGAAGTGAAATATCACTTTGTTAGGGACCACGTAGCTAGGAGTGAAATTGTCCTTCAACATGTAGAGTCCAAATCTAACTTAGCAGACATTTTCACTAAACCCTTACGTGAGTCCGAGTTCAATTCATTAAGAAGGCAGCTTAGAATTTGCTTAATAGAGTAGAATTTCAAATATTTGATTTGATTTGAATTCGAACATTGAAACTTTTATCTATCTTATTAAAAAGTTTAAGTTGATTCTGATTTTTAAAATGGTTTCAAAAATTTTATCTCAAATTTCAAAACTTTGTTTTAAAATTTTATTGCATTATTTTTCGTTACTTAGTTTTATTTTAACTTTAAAACTATCCCCTTCAAAACTAGGGTCTTTCTTTGACATGAACTTAGCTTAGGTTTAACCCAAGTTTATATACTCCTAAAGATTTAGAAGTTAATTGTTGGAACCCGGATGGCTAGAGAGGGGGGGGGGTGGATATAGCCAGACACTACAAATCTTGCTCTTTTGAGGATTTCTGCACTTCAAGAGTTAAGCAGCGGAATACAATTGCAGAAACGAAGAACAGCAAATAAAAACAGAGGGAAAGCAAACCGATGCTAACACCGTAATGTACAAGGTTCGGGGATAACTTGCCCCTACTCCTTGGCGTGCCCGTAAGGTGGGCGATCCCTTGATCGTCGGCAGATCAAGCCCCGGTGAACACTGGATATCAAGCGCCTCCTTCTCGGTGGAGAAACCTCTCCACAATCGCCTCAGTAGATGAATACAAGATAAGCACACGAGACACACAAGAAGGAAGGCTCACAAGGATGTAGTAGAACGCTTAAGCACAAAACACAGAGAGCATACAACCTAGCCCAGCCAAACTCCTCAAGTTTTCTGTCTATCTTCGTTGTCGTTGCTCCTCTGCCTCTGCTTTGTCTTAAGCCTCTACTCCCCTCATCAGGCTCTCCATCAGCATCCACTGAAGCCACAGCCTGACCCCCTGACTCCCTAAGCACTCAGTCCACTGAAGACCCTCTCCAGCTGAGCCTCCGTCAGTTGCCAGCTGCTCTCCAGAAGCCGTTGAGACCTGAAGAAAGGGAACACACAAACCTGCTAGATGGAAAGCCTCCCAATGACTCTCCTCCAATGTTTGAATCATCCCTATAAAGCTTGCACACTCCAACAGAAGCTTAGCAAATGAATATCAAACAATATCACACAATATCAGCGAATCGGCAGAGAAAACAGACGCGATCAGAGCTTCTGACAGCGTATTTGAATTAAAGTTCTGTGCCTGATCGGTCACCTGACCGATCAGGAAGGACCCTGATCGGTCACCTGACCGATCAGGAAGGACCCTGATCGGTCACCAGACCGATCTAGAAGTCTTCTGCACACTCCTGATTGGTCCCCAGACCAATCAGGCTCCTGCCTGATCGGTCCCCAGACCAATCAGGCTCCTGCCTGATCGGTCACCAGACCAATCAGGCTCCAGCCTGATCGGTCACCAGACCAATCAGGCTGCATCCAGACCGATCAGGAGTCATCCTGATCGGTGATAGTTAGAACCTTGTGACAAATGATCGTTCACTAGACCGATCTGAGCAGTATCCCTGATCGGTCACCAGACCGATCAGGAGCAGATCAGCAGGGGAACTCAACTCACTGTGGGCTCCCTGATCGGTCACCAGACCGATCAGGAGCTGTGCAGTGAGTGAAACACACACTCCCTGATCGGTCACCAGACCGATCAGACATCGCTGGATCGGTCACCAGACCGATCCACGAAGGAGCAGCGTGCCAACTCCCTGATCGGTCACCAGACCGATCCAGGGACGCAGACCTAGCCTTCCAAGCTAAGGATTTTTCAATCTAACTCTCCAAGTTGGGAATTTGCACCTAACCCTCCAAGTTAGGACTTTTCACCTAGCCCTCCAAGCTAGGACTTTTCACCTAGCCCTCCAAGCTAGGACTTTTCACCCAACCCCTCCGAGTTAGACCTTCATCCAACCTAGCCCTCCAAGCTAGGCACCTGACCCTCCAAGCCAGGACTTTTTCACCTAACTCTCCAAGATGGGACTTTTCACCTAACCCTCCAAGTTAGGACTTTTCACCTAGCCCTCCAAGCTAGGACTTTTCACCTAGCCCTCCAAGCTAGGACTTTTTGTTAGTGATATGAGAGAAGTGTCCTAAGGCAATCGCCTTATGATGTAAACATTTATATTAATAAATGATAATTCACTATTTGAGTATACATGTTTGTATATTTGATAGGATCTTAAACTCATCTACTGAATGTCCGCCATACAATTCACAGCATAAGAGAATTTGTGATGGGATCATAACTAGTGATTATCTCTAAATGTGCAAATGTGAAGTGTTGGAAATATCCCTAGTCGATGAATTGATAAATACGGACATTATCAATTCTGTTGAGATTAGCATGGGTTATTCTCTATTCAGCTGATTCTCACTGGCTGGTGACATTGGGATGTCCGGAGATAAACATGGATGCTAGTTAAGGGAACTAGTTCATTGGAGTGACTAGCTGTAAGACTTCATATGGGAATCTACATGTAGATATGTCAATGAAGATCTTACTGCGGCTTAAGTGCGATGTTCCTTTGACTTGCGGTGTTCAAGTCATCTTGGTCATGGAGACTTATACTTTGACATCTTAAGCAAGCATCTCCAAGGAGGTGTGGACCCAGGATGATCGGGTATAAGCCGAAGTGCCCGAAGATGTTTGAACAACCTACAAAGGATTCACCACTCCTTGCGAGGAGATGTATACCCAGGCCCATCGTCGGATTGTTACTCAAAGCCTCTGGCCAGAGCATATCATGTTAAGAGTGCGAGTCTCTTAAATACATGAGAGTAATTAGAAATCCAAAGGACGAGAAAGACACTACTTGGGCTAGGTGTGACGTAGTCAGCCTAGTGGGGACTGACACCATTGACCGTGTCCTGAACCAAGTGGGTATAAGGTGGTGAAGGGAATGGGGCACGATTCATTAGAGCTGCTGAAGGGTTTCAGAATAATTTCTTCTGAGGTCAAACCGTTGATCTTTCGATTAATTGGGGATCATGTTGTACTACTAGGTGCCACTCATGATCGTTCTATAATTGGTTGATTATAGACGGCCAACATAAATCGAAAGCCTATTTAGTCACACGCACTACGAGTAATCCGAGGGATTTAAAATGAGTTGAAAATTGGATTTTCTGATCAAGAGAAATAAGTCGAATCTGAGTTAATCAGAGGCGCAATGGAAGCTAAAAATGGCTAAGTCTTTTGAAGGCTTTTTGGGCGAATTAAATGAGTTTAATTCGCGTTGGTTCGGCTCGGTTTGGGCCGGCCAAAGAGGGTGCCAACCCTCCTTGGTTGGCCGACCACATTAAAGGGAAGAAACCAATTTAATTGGTTTAATTAATAAAATAAATCTAATGCGATTTGTTTTATAAATTATGGATAAATAAATTTGTGTAAAGAAATTTATATAAATAAATTTATAAAAATTTATTCTTTTTATGGAAATTAAAATGATCCATGGAATGATTTATTTTAATTTTATAAAATCAATTATGAATTGATTTTTCCATAATAAGAAAGTTTATAAATTTCTTATAAAATTTATTCTATAATAAAAGGAGAGATTAATTAGTTTTATTATAAAGTTAGTTATGATAAAACTTGGTAATTCATAAGAGAATTTATAGGATAAATTTCTTATGATAACTAATTAGTTTTATTATAAAATTAGTTATAATAAAACTTGATTTAAACGGAATAATTCATAAGAGAATTTATAGGATAAATTTCTTATGATAACTAATTAGTTTTATTATAAAGTTAGTTATAATAAAACTTGGTTTAAACGGAATAATTCATAAGAGAATTTATAGGATAAATTTCTTATGATAACTAATTCCGTTAATTTCGTTAAGAGGAGACTTGGCAAGGGAGAAGCAACTATATAAGGAACCAAAGGGAAGCCTTTAATTCCTAGTTGAAATAGAGTTAACCTCTCCCTCTCTCTCTTCTATTCTCTTCTCTCTTTCCCTTCTCCCCACCTAGGGCCGGCGCCCTCTTGGCCAATTAGGGCCGGCGCCCTCTTGAGGACCTAGGGCCGAAGCACCTCCCTCCCAAGGGTGAGTTGCCGTGAGCTTCAACAAGAAGGAGAAACCAAACCAAGAAGTAGAAGAAGCGGATCTCATCTCCTTCCCTCTCGGAATTCGATTCCGTTTCTTGGTGGTTAGTTTCCATACTTTTCTCTTGTTCTTCTTTGTTGTGCCTATAGAGAATCTAGTAGTTCTCGTCGGCACAAAACTCGTGGCTTTGCGAAGTCATCCCGAAGAGAACTCGGCGTGGACGCGAATAGAGGCGGAGCTTCCAAGGGACGCTACGGTTGGATCTCGTCCCTTACTTCGAGTTACGAGAGGTACTTAGTAAATTTGTTTACTTTTCCGCAAAGTTTTAATTTATGATTATGTCAACACATCATAAGGTTGCATGCTAGATACGTGGTTAAAATAATTTAGGAAATTATTTTATGCTAATTCTTCCGCTGCACGTAAAAATTTTAAATTTTACGAACCCGTATCCTTGTCGACATGCACCCGGTCCCAACAGTGGTATCAGAGCGAGGTTAGTGTTCGACATTATCATGTAATTGTTTTGCAGAACACTTTGTCATGATCTCAATTTCGGAAAAAATTTTCAATTATGGAAACTTTCAAATTATAATAGATTTTAGATTTAGAAATTTCAATGTTTGGAAATCCTCATGAAATTTCGCAAACGTTTGAAATTTTCTACTTTCTAAAATTTTATAATAATTGTGAAAATTTTCCATCCTTGGAAACTTTCCAAATTTTGGAAATTTTTCTATTTTAGAAATTTTCTAATTTTTGGAAAAACGTAAGTTTTCTTTTTACCAAAAACTTACAATTATTCTGAAAAATTATTTTGAAATCTCGCAATTTTGGGCACTTTCTTTTGAGAAAGTCTAGACAAATTCATGGACAATTAATTGACATTTAAATTTGAATTGGTTTTTAAATTGACAACAAAATTTTTTATTTTGGATTGAGCCTCGGGGAGCCGTCCAATTTAAAGTTAGTTGTTGTAATTTAATTTCCAATTTTTAATTGAAATTGTCATGTTTGATTTGGATTGAGCCTCGGGGAGCCGCCCAATTGGATTTACAACACATTACTTTTCTTTGGGTATCTGAGCCTCGGGGAGCCACCCTTAGAAAACAATTTGTTGTAATTAATTAAATCCATGAATAAAATATGTTGAAGAGGTGATGCTCTTACATATTGTTGTCTCCAAAATTAATTTGGAAAATGGTTTCCTATAGAGTTTTCTTAAATAAGATTTTCATGAAAATAATATGTAGTTGAATTAAGGGATTTGTCTCTTAATTTAATAAGATTTGATTTAGAGAAATCAAAGTCTTGAACATATTATTTCCGAAATTAATTATGACAATTTAGGAAATTGTTTCCCAAAACAATTCCTTTAATTAAGTATGAAATGAAATTAGGAAATCCGGTTCCTAATTCAATTAATGAGACTTGATAACTTAAGTCACATACATACTTAATTAAGGAAATCGTTAGTCATGACATAATTCTATGTCATGAATGTGCTTAGAAAAGAATGAGACCCAAACACCCCTTACAAAATATTAAGGCTAACACCTTCCATTAATATGGTTAGAACCGGAGTTTTGTTTCTAGTTAGGGTTGATGGACACATCCATGCCCGACTTGAACCTCAACATGTTCAAACCGTGGAATTAGTTTATGAATAATATAATTGAAGTCAGAGGTCAATCCTTAGTTTTGGTTGTTGGACACATCCAAGCCTGACTAAACGGTTGAATGAGCTTCAACAATATTAAAACTATTTCTTGATTAATGGGTCAGCCTTAAGCTTGGAGCATCGATTTGTTGTGCCACAGCCAAGGTCGATGTAAAGAGAGGTGCAGTTAGGTGCTATGTATATTGATACATACTTGTTAATGAGTTAACAACCTAATGATTTATGCAAACATTCAATTAGTTGATAGCATAAGGTGATAGTTACATATATGTGATGTGTAATCGGTATAATTACCTACCTTCATAGCTAAGAAAAACTTGATGGCCACAGCCATGGTGGATCTTATCTATGGTTGGATATCAACCTATTTGGAGATGTTCCTACGATCTCCCGAATTGATAATAAGGGTGATTCAATTCGTAAAATAAATAGGATTTAATTTATGTATGTTGATACATTCTTTAATCAATCTTCTCACATAATCTCAATTTGTATTTCTAGGATAATCACTCGATCATGTCTACTCAAATAAACTTACGTTCCATTTTGGACACCAATAAACTGAATGGGCCGAATTTCATGGACTGGCTTCGAAACCTGAGGATAGTCCTCAAGGCAGAGAAGCTTGCCTATGTCCTTGAAGAAGCACTTCCCAAAAGTCCTCCAGAAAATGCAACTCCGGACCAATTGTTGGCCCATCAGAAACATGTGACCGATTCTGAACTTGCGAGTTGCATCATGCTAGCCTCTATGGTACCTGAGCTGCAAAAGCAGCATGAGCATATGGATGCTAATACCATCATCTTCCATCTTCATGAGTTGTTTGAAGAGCAGGCGAGATCCGAAAGGTTCGAAGTCTCCAGACTCCTCTTCACCACTAAGATGCAGGAAGGCACTTCTGCCTCGCAGTTTGCGTTAAAGATGTTGGGGTACATTGAGCGACTGAGCACACTCGGTTTTGCAATGGATCATGAACTAAGTATTGACTTAATTCTGAGTTGTTTGCCCAAAAGTTATTCACAATTTGTGATGAACTATCGGATGAACAAACTGGAGACCACCATTCCTGAGTTGATCAACCTGCTGAAGACTGTGGAGCCTTCTATAAAGCCGGATCAAAAGGCGGTACTGTTAGTTGATTCCTCGAAGAAAGGTTCTAAGAGGAAGGCCAAAGAACAGAATAAAGGGAAGAAGAAAAAGGCCAAAAAGACTGAAAAGAAACCAAAAGGCACTTGCCATCACTGTGGCAAGGAAGGTCACTGGCGAAGAAATTGCAAGATTTATCTTGAGTCCATGAAGAAGAAGGCATCCGATGCCCCATCCTCTTCAGGTATCTTCGTTATTGAATGTCACTCTATTTCCTCAAATACCTGGGTACTTGATACTGGGTGTGGCTCACATATATGTAATGACATACAGGGGCTAAGGAATAGAAGAAGACTCGTCAAGGGAGAAGCGAATTTGAGAGTTGGAAATGGAGCAAAGATTGCTGCTGTTGCCATCGGAACTTATTTGCTAAAGCTCCCGACTGGACGTATCTTAGAATTGGATAATTGTTATTTTGTTCCTTCATTAATAAAGAACATTGTATCTATTTCATGTTTGAATGAAAAAGGTTATCATTTGACTTTTAGTAACAATTGTTGTTACATATCTTTAAATGACGTTCTTTATGGGAATGGAACTTTGTGCAATGACATCTACACGTTAGATTTATCCAGTGACGTTTTCAATATCGAAGTTAGCAATAAACGTGCTCGAATAGATAATCGAATAGACTCCTACACGTGGCACTGTCGTCTTGGCCATATAAGTAAGAAACGCATGACCGAATTACACCGATGTGGAATTCTGGAATCATTTGAACCCGGTTCATTTGATACATGCGAATCATGCTTAAAAGGCAAAATGACCAAATTACCCTTTTTCGGAAAAGGTAATCCAGTGGGAGAGTTGCTTGGTCTGATACATACCGATGTATGTGGACCAATGTCAACTCTAGCACAAGGAGGCTATAGCTACTTCATCACCTTTATCGATGATCACTCACGATTCGGGTATGTGTTCTTGATGAAACACAAATCTGAAGCTTTTGAGAAATTCAAAGAGTTCAGAAATGAAGTAGAGAAACAACTTGGCAAAAAGTATTAAAATACTTTGTTCCGATCGAGGTGGTGAATACTTGAGTCAAGAGTTTCAAGATTATCTTAGGGACAATGGGATAATATCCCAATGGACTCCGCCGTATACACCACAGCATAATGGTGTATCTGAGAGGCGAAACCGAACCTTGATGGACATGGTTAGGTCTATGATGAATCATGCAACTCTTCCAGAATCCTTTTGGGGTTATGCACTTAAGACAGCTGTTTACTTGTTAAACAGAGTCCCGACCAAGGTAGTCTCTACTACTCCATATGAGATTTGGAATAGTAAGAAACCTCACTTAACTCACCTTAAGATATGGGGTTGTCCTGCTTATGTGAAGCGGACTGTATCAGACAAATTGGATGCTAAGTCTGATAAATGTCTATTTATTGGATACCCTAAGGAAACGAAGGGTTACCAATTCTATCATCCCTTGGAACAAAAGGTGTTTGTTTCAAGGCATGCTGTATTTCTAGAAAAAAAATTTCTTTTACAAGAAAACAGTGGGAGTGGCATTGAACTTGATGAAGTTCAAGAAACTCCAATAGACATTACAGAGACACCTAGTCTAGATCCACAACCGAGAACTCATGATGATGAGCTATCAGTTGAACCTAAAACTACACCACCTCTTCGTAGGTCTGATAGGACACGCAACATTTCAGAGAGATACGGATTTCTCGTAAGTGAATTGAACGACGTGTTACTCATATGTGATGACGAACCTATCAATTATGAAGATGTTCTGAAAAGTTCAGAAAGAGACAAGTGGCTTGAAGCCATGAAGTCGGAAATGGATTCCATGTACGAAAATCAAGTATGGGACTTGGTCAACCCACCTGAAGGGATTAAACCCATAGGGTGCAAGTGGGTTTTCAAGAAGAAAACCGACATGGAAGGTAATCTTGTTACCTTTAAGGCTAGATTAGTGGCAAAAGGATATCGTCAGAAGCAAGGAATTGACTATGACGAAACCTACTCGCCAGTAGCTATGCTTAAATCCATTCGGATGCTCCTAGCCATAGCAGCTCATTATGATTATGAGATATGGCAAATGGATGTGAAAACAGCTTTCCTTAATGGAAACTTGCTTGAGGATGTATACATGATACAACCTGAAGGTTTCACATCGGTTGATAAAACCAAAGTATGCAAGCTTCGACGATCCATATATGGATTGAAGCAAGCATCAAGGAGCTGGAATATCCGTTTTGATGAGACAATCAAAGAGTTTGATTTCTCACAAAATCCTGACGAACCTTGTGTGTACAAGAAGGTTAGTGGGAGTGCAGTCGTATTCCTAGTATTATATGTCGATGACATCTTACTTATAGGAAACGATATATCAGTTTTACAAACAGTTAAAATTTGGTTGTCCAAAACTTTCTCCATGAAAGACATGGGAGAAGCAACCTACATCCTTGGGATTAGAATCTATAGAGATATATCAAAACGGTTGCTTGGTCTTTCGCAGTCTACATATATAACCGAGTACTAAAGAGGTTTAGCATGTCGGAATCCAAGAAAGGTTACCTTCCCATCAGGCATGGGATCAACCTTTCAAAGTCTATGTGTCCGCGCACAGAAGACGAGAGGATTTGCATGAATAAGATTCCCTATGCATCCGCAATAGGATCTATCATGTATGCTATGCTATGTACAAGGCCCGATGTATCATATGCTTTGAGCGTCACAAGCAGATACCAGTCGGATCCAGGAATGGATCATTGGGCGGCTGTTAAGACAATCCTTAAGTACTTAAGAAGAACTAAGGATGTGATCCTAATATATGGAGAAGGAGATATGGTAATACGTGGGTATACAGATGCCAGTTTCCAGACATATAAGGATGACTCCAAATCTCAGTCTGGATACGTATTTATTTTGAATGGAAGCGCAATAAATTGGAACAGCTCCAAACAAGACACTGTAGCGGATTCTACCACGGAAGCAGTTTGGATCAAGAAGTTCGTCTCAGAACTTGATGTGGTTCCAACCATTGATGAAGCAGTGCAGGTTTACTGCGACAACAATGGAGCTATTGCACAAGCAAAGGAACCAAAGTCTCATCAGCGATCCAAACACGTGCTTCGCCGCTATCATCTGATCAGAGAGATTATAAGTAGGAATGACATACAAATTGAGAAAATCCCCACTGAAAGGAATATAGCGGATCCTTTAACTAAAGCCTTGCCTCAAAGCAAGTTTGAGGGTCATGTTAGAGCTTGTGGTATTGGATACCGTAGCGATTGACATTAGGCCAAGTGGGAGTTTGTTAGTGATATGAGAGAAGTGTCCTAAGGCAATCACCTTATGATGTAAACATTTATATTAATAAATGATAATTCACTATTTGAGTATACATGTTTGTGTATTTGATAGGATCTTAAACTCATCTACTGAATGTCCGCCATACAATTCACAGCATAAGAGAATTTGTGATGGGATCACAACTAGTGATTATCTCTAAATGTGCAAATGTGAAGTGTTGGAAATATCCCTAGTCGATGAATTGATAAATACGGACATTATCAATTCTGTTGAGACTAGCATGGGTTATTCTCTATTCAGCTGATTCTCACTGGCTGGTGACATTGGGATGTCCGGAGATAAACATGGATGCTAGTTAAGGGAACTAGTTCATTGGAGTGACTAGCTGTAAGACTTCATATGGGAATCTACATGTAGATATGTCAATGAAGATCTTACTGCGGCTTAAGTGCGATGTTCCTTTGACTTGTGGTGTTCAAGTCATCTTGGTCATGGAGACTTATACTTTGACATCTTAAGCAAGCATCTCCAAGGAGGTGTTGACCCAGGATGATCGGGTATAAGCCGAAGTGCCCGAAGATGTTTGAACAGCCTACAAAGGATTCACCACTCCTTGCGAGGAGATGTATACCCAGGCCTATCATCGGATTGTTACTCAAAGCCTCTGGCCAGAGCATATCATGTTAAGAGTGCGAGTCTCTTAAATACATGAGAGTAATTAGAAATCCAAAGGACGAGAAAGACACTACTTGGGCTAGGTGTGACGTAGTCAGCCTAGTGGGGACTGACACCATTGACCGTGTCCTGAACCAAGTGGGTATAAGGTGGTGAAGGGAATGGGGCACGATTCATTAGAGCTGCTGAAGGGTTTCAGAATAATTTCTTCTGAGGTCAAACCGTTGATCTTTCGATTAATTGGGGATCATGATGTACTACTAGGTGCTACTCATGATCGTTCTATAATTGGTTGATTATAGACGGCCAACATAAATCGAAAGCCTATTTAGTCACACGCACTACGAGTAATCCGAGGGATTTAAAATGAGTTGAAAATTGGATTTTTCGATCAAGAGAAATAAGTCGAATCTGAGTTAATCAGAGGCGCAATGGAAGCTAAAAATGGCTAAGTCTTTTGAAGGCTTTTTGGGCGAATTAAATGAGTTTAATTCGCGTTGGTTCGGCTCGGTTTGGGCCGGCCAAAGAGGGTGCCAACCCTCCTTGGTTGGCCGGCCACATTAAAGGGAAGAAACCAATTTAATTGGTTTAATTAATAAAATAAATCTAATGCGATTTGTTTTATAAATTATGGATAAATAAATTTGTGTAAAGAAATTTATATAAATAAATTTATAAAAATTTATTCTTTTTATGGAAATTAAAATGATCCATGGAATGGTTTATTTTAATTTTATAAAATCAATTATGAATTGATTTTTCCATAATAAGAAAGTTTATAAATTTCTTATAAAATTTATTCCATAATAAAAGGAGAGATTAATTAGTTTTATTATAAAGTTAGTTATGATAAAACTTGGTAATTCATAAGAGAATTTATAGGATAAATTTCTTATGATAACTAATTAGTTTTATTATAAAATTAGTTATAATAAAACTTGGTTTAAACGGAATAATTCATAAGAGAATTTATAGGATAAATTTCTTATGATAACTAATTAGTTTTATTATAAAGTTAGTTATAATAAAACTTGGTTTAAACGGAATAATTCATAAGAGAATTTATAGGATAAATTTCTTATGATAACTAATTCCGTTAATTCTGTTAAGAGGAGACTTGGCAAGGGAGAAGCAACTATATAAGGAACCAAAGGGAAGCCTTTAATTCCTAGTTGAAATAGAGTTAACCTCTCCCTCTCTCTCTTCTATTCTCTTCTCTCTTTCCCTTCTCCCCACCTAGGGCCGGCGCCCTCTTGGCCAATTAGGGCCGGCGCCCTCTTGAGGACCTAGGGCCGAAGCACCTCCCTCCCAAGGGTGAGTTGCCGTGAGCTTCAACAAGAAGGAGAAACCAAACCAAGAAGTAGAAGAAGCGGATCTCATCTCCTTCCCTCTCGGAATTCGATTCCGTTTCTTGGTGGTTAGTTTCCATACTTTTCTCTTGTTCTTCTTTGTTGTGCCTATAGAGAATCTGGTAGTTCTCATCGGCACAAAACTCGTAGCTTTGCGAAGTCATCCCGAAGAGAACTCGGCGTGGACACAAATAGAGGCGGAGCTTCCAAGGGACGCTACGGTTGGATCTCGTCCCTTACTTCGAGTTACGAGAGGTACTTAGTAAATTTGTTTACTTTTCCGCAAAGTTTTAATTTATGATTATGTCAACACATCATAAGGTTGCATGCTAGATACGTGGTTAAAATAATTTAGGAAATTATTTTATGCTAATTCTTCCGCTGCACGTAAAAATTTTAAATTTTACGAACCCGTATCCTTGTCGACATGCACCCGGTCCCAACACTTTTCACCCACCTCTTCCGAATTAGGACTTTTCAACACCTGGCTTCACTCACCAGGACCCGGCTTCACTCACCGGGATTTCCAACACCTGACTTCACTCACCAGGACCCGGCTTCACTCACCGGGATTTCCAACACCTGGCTTCACTCACCAAGACCCAGTTTCACTCATCGGGATTTCAATCACCTGGCTTCACTCACCAGGACCCGACTTCACTCACCGGGATTTCAATCACCTGGCTTCACTCACTAGGACCCGGTTTCACTCACCGGGATTTCCAACACCTGGCTTCACTCACCAGGACCCGGCTTCACTCACCGGGATTTCCAACACCTGGCTTCACTCACCAGGGTTTCATGCCCAGTCCCCGACAAGGACTTTAACCCAAATTCGCTCAACCAAACTTAAATCATTGTCAAACACCAAAACAACAACCGGGCCAGACTGCATCAACAATCTCCCCCTTTTTGTTGTTTGACAACCCGATTTAAGTTTAGGTATCAATCAATTGAAGTCCGTTCAATTCTTATAAGGGAATCATGATCCTCCCCCTATAATAACTATAAACTTAATCAGCCATTTTCTCCCCCTTTGTCAAATATCGAAAAGGGTATGGTTATTAAGTTTGAACATACCTCCCCCTCAAACACAGGTCTCTCCCCAAATCCAAAATGATCAAGGTTAAGTTTTGAATTGCACATGAAAACATATACAAAATTATATCATGGTCAAACATGTATATGTTTCATATGACAAGTAAGTCAAAGGATGATTTTGGAATTGCATATGAGAGGCATATACCATAAATGTATCATGACAATAATGTATATGCATCATATAATAATAAGTGTAGATTTTTGAATTGCATATGGAAACATATACCAAATAATATCATGGTCAAGTATGTATATGTTTCATATGATAAGTAAGGAATGCATCTGTATCTGATATATAGTCCCGATTGGTCTCTGTAACCGATCAGGTTCGTTAATTACTGGATACAGAAATATTTTGATTAGTTTGGGGAGCGATCAGATTTCAGAAAAATTTCGGAAACTCTGATACGTTCCTGATCAGACTGCATTAACAATTTGTATTCCACAACAGGGATGTACACTCTATTGAGATTCGTTATTTCAGAAAAATTTCTGAAACACGATATTAAGAACAAGAGTCATGACTCAACAAACCTTTTCTTATGAATTTGAACATTCCAACATAGGTTTGTATCAAATCAGTATTAGGTTTGTTTCACTTGAACAATTTGGTGCTCCCTTAGTACCAGGTTTGTACCAATGGGTGATCAAATATGTTTCAATTGTGAACAGATTGTATCATGTTTGTTTGTAGTATGATCATTAAACTGATACAATTCGACGAGAGGAGATCGGACTGAGGAGTTTTGACCCAATCATGGAACTTACTGTTCAGTGTTGATCTGATCGGTCGGTGGAACGATCTGGGTTCAGACAGAAGGGTTTTCAGTTTCAAATTTCAGAAACCGATTTCAGCAATTCTGAAATCAGGTTTATTTCAATTCTTAGCCATTCCCAAACCCCTAATTCAATTGATTTTAATTACCTTGGTTCCAAACATGGGGTCCCTTAACCAAGTGTTATTCCATATCAAGAATTAAGAGTTTCTATGAGGAGAAACAACACATGTTTGTATCAATTTTGATGAATACGTTCTAAGTATGAACTTAAGTCCCAAACACAGATTTATATCAAGGCATGATCAGTGGGAAAACAAACAAGTTATAGATAGAACCTTAGTTTGATACAAAGAAAGCATTAACCCAAAGGACTTAAATAGTGAATGTTAAAGCTCATGTTCTTTGTTTGGTGATGCCTTATTAGTACAAACTATGTATTAATCCTTGTTCTTTAGCATGCATTCATACAATAAAATCATGGTACACTCAGCTAGGTTCAACTCCAAAAATATTTAGAATCAATATATGATCAAACAAGTCATGGACCTTGAATACTAAATTTTGAAGCATGATGTTCTTAACCAAAGTTGTAATAATACACATACAAGAAAATTTTGGCTTGCTTGAGTCAAATTAGCATCAATATTTGATTAAATTCCAAAACAATCTTGTATCAAGTGAGTATTAAGTTTTCATGGTTCCAATCAAGTTTGTGTCAAAATGAAGCATAGTATAATGTCGATAGGAATCTATTCATGCTCCTTTGATCACAATGAATTCCTCATCATAAAATTGTACTTTACTAATAAGAAAATTCACAAACATGTATCTACTTAGCTATGGATCACAAAAATCATGAAGTTGTCTAAATTTATGAAATGTAGGTAATCCTAAAGAAAAACCTAATTTTAGACCTCTTGTTGTGGTGAGTGACAATTCATCTCAATTCATGGGTTTGGAGCACCCAATATCAACCACCCATGTTGATAGATGCTCCCTCTCAATCAAAGCTATACAATTCGAAATATAGAGGTTTTAGGTACCCAAATTTTGAGACCTAATGTATCAATAATGAAGGACTTAGGCACCCATGCCTTAGTCACTTTCTTTCTAACCTTTCGAACCTTAGAGTCATTTGATGATCTAAATTGGGTTCTAGACATTAATGACACAAAGGTTGGTTCTTTAGGTCGGTAACCCATACCGGCCTTGTTGTAAACCGCCCTTTGGGAGTTTAAGATCATGTCTAGGGTTTTAGAACTAGTTGAGAATTTCTCAAGAATATTCTTGAGGTTTTCAATTTCGCTCTTCAAATCCTTATTTTCATCCTCAAGATTTTTAACACGCAAGTCATTAATATCCTCATCCTGAGAGGATTTTAATTCTTCTATTTCTAATTTTAAGGATTTAACTTGGTTCTTTGATTTCTTTAACAACTTAGCTAAACATGCTATTGTCCGATAACACTTATCCAACTCCGGAGAGATTACCTCTTCATCATCCGAAGATGATGAAGGCGTGGTTGAGGAGCTTCTTGATTCGTTGTCACTTTTCTCTGGTGCCATGAAAGCAAAGTGATGAATGTTCTTCTCCTCCATTCGGTCACCTGCCACAAACACAAACTCCTTCTCCTTTGGACTTTTGTTAGAGACCTCATGTAGTTCCATTTCACAAAATAAATCCTCTAACTTAGCAAATGATAAATCCTTGGAGACCTTGTAGGCATCCACTATGGATGACCACAAAGTATTCCTAGGGAAGGCTTTGAGTACATACCTCACTAGGTCTCTATTTTCTACCTTTTCATTTATGGAGTGGAGACCATTCAACACTTCTTTAAATCATCCATGGAGTTCACTTACCTTTTCATTTTCTCCCATGGTGAGGTTTTGGAGTTGGCTGAGAAGCAAATCCTTCTTGGCTCTCCGGGTGTCTTGAGTTCCCTCATGGAGCTCAAAGATTTTGTTCCATAGGTCCTTTGCACTTATAAAGGGACCAACTTTGATGAGTTGGTCCTTAGTCATTCCACATTGCAATGTGACTACAGCCTTAGCATCCGCTTCTCCCTTTTTGATTTGCTCAGCTGACCACATGGACAAGTCTAGCTCTTTTCCTTCACCATCTCTTGGAAGGATGAAGCCCTCCTTCACGGCAAACCACAAACTGATGTTGGTCTTGAGATAGAACTCCATCCTTGACCTCCAATATGAAAAATCTGTGCCGTCAAAGAATGGAGGTCGGTTTGTGCTGTAGCCTTCTCTTCCAGCCATCTTGTTGTAAGCTCTCGGATGTTAAGCCGTGAACAGAGCCCCAAGCTCTGATACCACTTGTTGGAAGCCGGATGGCTAGAGAAGGGGGGGGGGGTGAATATAGCCAGACACTACAAGTCTTGCTCTTTTGAGGATTTCTGCACTTCAAGAGTTAAGCAGCGGAATACAATTGTAGAAACGAAGAACAACAAATAAAAACACAGGGAAAGCAAACCGACACTAACACCGTGATGTACAAGGTTCGGGGATAACTTGCCCCTACTCCTTGGTGTGCCCGTAAGGTGGGCGATCCCTTGATCGTCGGCAGATCAAGCCCCGGTGAACACCGGATATCAAGCGCCTCCTTCTCGGTGGAGAAACCTCTCCACAATCGCCTCAGTAGATGAATACAAGATAAGCACACGAGACACACAAGAAGGAAGGCTCACAAGGATGTAGTAGAACGCTTAAGCACAAAACACAGAGAGCACACAACCTAGCCTAGCCAAACTCCTTAAGTTTTCTGTCTATCTTCGTTGTCGTTGCTCCTCTGCCTCTGCTTTGTCTTAAGCCTCTACTCCCCTCATCAGGCTCTCCATCAGCATCCACTGAAGCCACAGCCTGACCCCCTGACTCCCTGAGCACTCAGTCCACTGAAGACCCTCTCCAGCTGAGCCTCCGTCAGTCGCCAGCTGCTCTCCAGAAGCCGTTGAGACCTGAAGCAAGGAAACACACAAACCTGCTAGATGGAAAGCCTCCCATTGACTCTCTTCCAATGTTTGAATCATCCCTGTAAAGCCTGCACACTCCAACAGAAGCTTAGCAAATGAATATCAAACAATATCACACAATATCAGCGAATCGGCAGAGAAAACAGACGCGATCAGAGCTTCTGACAGCGTATTTGAATTAAAGTTCTGCGCCTGATCGGTCACCAGACCGATCCAGAAGTCTTCTGCACACTTCTGATTGGTCCCCAGACCAATCAGGCTCTAGCCTGATCGGTCACCAGACCAATCAGGCTCCAGCCTGATCGGTCACCAGACCAATCAGGCTGCTTCCAGACCGATCAGGAGTCATCCTGATCGGTGATAGTGAGAACCTTGCGACAAATGATCGTTCACTAGACCGATCTGAGCAGTATCCCTGATCGGTCACCAGACCGATCAGGAGCAGATCAGCAGGGGAACTCAACTCACTGTGGGCTCCCTGATCGGTCACCAGATCGATCAGGAGCTGTGCAGTGAGTGAAACACACACTCCCTGATCGGTCACCAGACCGATCAGATATCGCTGGATCGGTCACCAGACCGATCCAGGGACGCAGACCTAGCCTTCCAAGCTAAGGAATTTTCAATCTAACTCTCCAAGTTGGGAATTTGCACCTAACCCTCCAAGTTAGGACTTTTCACCTAGCCCTCCAAGCTAGGACTTTTCACCTAGCCCTCCAAGCTAGGACTTTTCACCCAACCCCTCCGAGTTAGACCTTCATCCAACCTAGCCCTCCAAGCTAGGCACCTGACCCTCCAAGCCAGGACTTTTTCACCTAACTCTCCAAGATGGGACTTTTCACCTAACCCTCCAAGTTAGGACTTTTCACCTAGCCCTCCAAGCTAGGACTTTTCACCTAGCCCTCCAAGCTAGGACTTTTCACTCACCTCTTCCGAATTAGGACTTTTCAACACTTGGCTTCACTCACCAGGACCCGGCTTCACTCACCGGGAGTTCCAACACCTGGCTTCGCTCACCAGGACCCGGCTTCACTCACCGGGATTTCCAACACCTGGCTTCACTCCCCAGGACCCGGCTTCACTCACCGGGATTTCAATCACCTGGCTTCACTCACCAGGACCCGGCTTCACTCACCGGGATTTCCAACACCTGGCTTCACTCACCAGGACCCGGCTTCACTCACCGGGATTTCCAACACCTGGCTTCACTCACCAGGGTTTCATGCCCAGTCCCCGACCAGGACTTTAACCCAAATTCGCTCAACCAAACTTAAATCATTGTCAAACACCAAAACAACAATCGGGCCAGACTGCATCAACATTAACATCTCACAAGCATATTAGGATTAACTTGTTTGACAATCTAGATTGGGTTGAGATGCTTAGGATTGTTTGTTAGGACCTTGTCGTTTGCTAGAAGGGGGGTGAATAGCAACTTTCTCGATCACCCACTTTAATCGTGATTTTCTTCCTACACATTGTTAGTGCGCAAGCGGAATAACAAATAATAAAAACTAACAATTACGAAGACAAACCAATTTACGTGGTTTGGAGATGAAGCTCCTACTCCACGGCTGTCCGTAAGGTGGACGATCCCGATCTATCGGTAGATGACTCCTCGGAAGACCTCTAGCTAGTTCGTGTAGCTCCTTGTGGGTGGAGAAACCTCACCACAATCCGGACAACCCTCCTGAGCATAAAGACTACTAATTGACCTTTAACTAAAGCCAATTTCGTCAAAAACTCTCAGCCAAAATCGAGCCCCTTTAAATAATGCTCTAGGCTGAAATAACCATTACCAGTCGACTGCCCTAGGGCCAGCCGACTGGTCCCACTCAGATTCAAACGTTGCCGCCCCAATGTTCTAATTTCCAGCCACCATCAGTCGACTGGTCCATGATCAGTCGGCTAATCTTTCTGTGGACTTTATCAGTCGACTACCCAAGCACCAGTCGATTGGTCCACTCCTAAACCTAAGGTTTCCCCTCCCCGAGTACATTTCCCTCAGCACTCGAACCCTAGGATTTCCCAAGTACAATTCACTCAGCACTCGAACCCTCACGACTCAGTTGACTCTTCATCCAGCAGCCTCGATCTGTTACCTTCAAGCCCTCTTCGACTTTGGCTCTCGTCCGTCAGATGCGCACACAAGCCCACGGCTTGCCTCCATGCCATCCTTCGCATATGCCTTGAAGTTCGCTTCCCTCGGCTCATCGTTCCTGTTCCAGCATCCTTGACCTGTTGCCTTCAAGTCCTCTTCGACTTTAGCTCTCGTCCCTCAGATGCGCATACAAGCCCTCGGCTTGCCTCCATGCCATCCTTCACGTATGCCCCAAAGTCCGCTTCCTCGGCTCATCGTCCCTGCTTTGCCCACGGACCCTTGGATGCATGCAAGCCCACGACTTGTCTCCCATGCCATCCTTCACCGGTCCCGAAGCCATCCAGCTAAGTCTATGTGTATCCTGCAAGACCTGCACACTCACATACACATATCAAACACAAGGGTGAACCTAACTTAAACTCTTTGCCCAAACATTAAAATACATGGTCACTCCGGACCATAGATTGCCCCAACACTGTTGCCCTAGACTTAGATGCTTCAAAATCAGTGCATCAACACAAGTTGGGGGCATTATAAATACAATTTAAATTAATCAAGTCAAGTATTCTGGCTAACTGAGCTGATTTATGAAATACACTTAACTTACTAACCCAAGTGAAAACTGCTATTTTTTATAGTCAGTAAGTAGCTAAAAGGTTAGACAAGTGCCTAACAGAAATTGACTTTATTTTTAAATATTTAATTTTTTTAAAAATTATTTTAATTCATGCTTGGACTCAAAATAGAGGTGCCCAAACTTCGACTTAGCCTAGACTTAACCTTTGTTATTGCTTAAAATTACTCGCTCTAATACACTTAGTTTTTTATTGTGAATACTTTGGTCATTTTCTTTCTGCTCTTACCCTTATATTACCTACATAATTTTGAAATATGGTAATGGGGGAGAGAAAGAAAAGAGTTTAAAGTTGTTAGAAAAATTCAAGTTTTTCAATATTTAGTATTTTTCAAAAATTCAAGTTTTTCGATGTTTAGTATTTTTCAAAATTAGTTAGTGTTTTTCAAAGTATTTTTTCAAACTGTAAAGGAAAATTCAAAATATTTTGAAAAGAAGAATTTAAAATTTAGAATTAACTTTGTCATTTAAAACTAAGTTTTTAATGCTTAGAACTTTTTTTTTCATTTTTGAAAATTAATTTCTCTTCCAGACTTAGTTTATGAAAAACACTTAGTTTTTCGAAATGAATATTCTAACAAGTTTTTTAACAGCTTTTCAAAAGTTAACTTAGTTTTTAAATTTTTACTTAAATAAGACTAAGACTATTTTTTGAAGATATACTCTCCTCTATAAACACAATTGTTAAATGATCTAGGGGGAGATAATTGGTTAAGGGGGAGAGCTTAAAAGAAATTTTATTTCCCTGTTAAAACTTATTTTCAGCTTAACATTGAACTGGGTTGCCATAATCAAAAAGGGGGAGATTGTTGGTGCCGGAAGCACCAGATCGAACCTTGTTTTGATAAGTAGCAAAGGGTTCAAGTTAAGCTGGTAAGTTGTACTAATGGATTTGTGAAGATTACAGGAAAGCCTTAGGTAAGCTAGGCAAGAAGTCTTGACCTGCAGGGTTGAGCATGAAGTCTTGGTCGGGGATCGGGCAACGAAGACTTGACAAGTGAAGCTGAGCATGAAGACTTAGTCCGAGGGATCGAGAAGAAGACTTTGCCGAGCGGGGATCCTTAATAGGAGTCGAGACGGGTCGAGGTCAAACGTCGTCGAGTTTCGGGTTCTTGGAGGCCGAGCAAAAGTCCAACCGGAGGTTCTGGATGGCAACAGGTAAACTCTTCTGAGAGGACTAGATGAGGACGCGCTCCCCGGTGAGGGAACAGTAGGCGTTGGTCCGACATAGGATTTCAGATGAAACTTGAGAGTCAGGACCAAGATAGCACTGATTGTGTTTCAATAATGCTTCATTTATATATTATTGGATGTATGTGTTGGAACCCGGATGGCTAGAGAGGGGGGGGTGAATATAGCCAGACACAATTTCTTGCTCTTTGATACTTCTGCGTGATCAGATTAGTAGCAGCGGAAACAAAAATGCAGAAGAAGAAATAAAGAACAGCAAGCAAAACACAAAGGGAAAGCAAACCGACGCTAACACCTCGATATACAAGGTTCGGGGATAACTTGCCCCTACTCCTTGGCGTGCCTGTGAGGTGGGCGATCCCTTGATCGTCGACAGATCAAGCCCCGGTGAACTCCGGATAGTAGCAGCCTCCTTCTCGATGGAGAAATCTCTCCACAAGTAATCTCAAGAAGATACAAGTTAAGCACAGAGACACTTGAGAAGACAAGCTCACAAAGATGTAACAACAAAGCTCAAACACAAAGTCACAGAGAGCACAAGCACAGCCCACAACAAAAACTTCACTCGTTTTTCTGTCTGTCTCACGTTGCTCCTCTGTATCCAGTTTGTCTTAAGCTTTAGCTTCATCCCAAGCTCCATTAGTATCCTCTGAGCACAGCCTGAACCTCCTGACCTCCCTGAGCACTCAGTCCACTGAAGACCTCCTCTCCAGCTGAGTCTCTGTCAGTCGCAGCTGCCCCAGTTGCCGTTGAAACCTGAGAAGGAGAAACAAACAAACCTGCTCCAAGGAAAGCCTCCCATTGACCCTCCTTGAGTGTTTGAATCACCTGCACACTCCAACAGAGGCTTAGCAATGCATATCAAAAAGAAATCAGCAAGTAGCAGAGAATCGGCAGTGAAAACAGACGCGATCAGAGCTTCTGACAGCGTATTTGAATTAAAGTTCTGCGCCTGATTGGTCACCAGACCTATCAGGAAGGACCCTGATCGATCACCAGACCGATCCAGAAGTCTTCTACACACTCCTGATTGGTTCCCAGACTAATCAGGCTCCTGCCTGATCGGTCACCAGACCAATCAGGCTCCAGCCTGATCGGTCACCAGACCAATCAGGCTGTTTTCAGACCGATCAGGAGTCATCCTGATCGGTTATAGTGAGAACCTCGCGACACTTGATCGTTCTCTAGACCGATCTGAACAATATCCCTGATCGGTCACCAGACCGATTAGGAGCCAAGCAGTGAGTAAACTGTCTTCTCCCTGATCGGTCACCAGACCGATCAACCATCGCTGGATCGGTCACCAGACCGATCCACGAAGGAGCACCGTGCCAACTTCCCTGATCGGTCACCAGACCGATCCAGGCAAGCCCAAATGCACTCTAAGTCACGAGAACAAGCCTCCAGCCCTTCTCTGACTCGTGCCATGCCCAGCTTCACTCACTAGGGCTTCAACCTAGCCCTCCAAGCTAGGACCTGGCTTCACTCACCAGGGTTTCAGTCACCCGGCTTCACTCACCGGGACCCGGCTTCACTCACTGGGATTTCAACCTAGCTTCACTCACTAGGATTTCCATCACCTGGTTTCACTCACCAGGACCCGGCTTCACTCATCGGGATTTCCCTCACCTGGCTTCACTCACCAGGACCCGGCTTCACTCACCGGGATTTCCATCACCTGGCTTCACTCACCAGGACCCGGCTTCACTCGCCGGGATTTCCCTCACCTGGCTTCACTCACCAGGACCCGACTTCACTCACCGAGATTTCCATCACCTGGCTTCACTCACAAGGACCCGACTTCACTCACCGGGATTTCCACCACCTGGCTTCACTCACCAGGACTTTTTCACCTAACCCTCCAAGTTGGGACTTTTCACCTAACCCTCCAAGTTTGGACTTTTCACCTAGCCCTCCAAGCTAGGACTTTTCACCCAACCCTTCCGAATTAGGGCTTTTCAACACACCTAGCCCTCCAAGCTAGGACTTTTTCACATGCCAGCGTGCGATCTCCCGATCCACCTGGAGTTAATCCAATCCATTCAACTAAACTTAAATCGTTGTCAACACCAAAATAACAATCGGGCCAGACTGCATCAACAATCTCCCCCTTTTTGTTGTTTGACAACCCGATTTAAGTTTATCAATCAATTCAATTCTCATAAGGGAATCATGATCCTTCCCCTATAACAACCATAAACTTAATCAGCCATTCTCTCCCCCTTTGTCAAACATCGAAAAGGGTATGGTTATTAAGTTTGAACACAACTCCCCCTCAATCAAGGGTCTCCCCAAAATAATCAAAGGATAATTTTTGAATTGCATATGAGAGGCATATACCATAAATGTATCATGGCAACAACGTATATGCATTATATGTCAATAAGTGTGAATTGCACATGAAACCATATGCAGAATTATATCATGGTCAAACATGTATATGTTTCATGTGACAAGTAGGGAATGCATCTGTATCCGACACATAATCCTGAGTGGTCTCCCTGACCAATCAGGTTCGTTGATTACTTGATACAGAAATATTTCTTATTAGTCTGGGGAGCGATCAAATTTCAGAAAAATTCCTGAAACTCTGATACATTCCTGATCAGACTGCATTAACAATTTACATTCCACAATAGGGGTGTAGACTCTATTAATATTCGACATTTCAGAAACATTTCTGAAACACGACATCAAGAACAAGAGTCATGGCTCAACAAACCCTTTCTTATGAATTTGAACATTCCAACATAGGTTTGTATCAAATCACTATTAAGTACCAGGTTTGTACCACTTGAACAAATTTGTGCTCCCTTAGTACCAGGTTTGTACTAATGGGGGATCAAGTATGTTTCAATTGTACTTGGTTTGTATCAGATTTGTGTGTGGTATGGTCATTACACTGATACAATTTGACGAGAGGAGATCGAACTGAGGAGTTTTGACCCAATCATGGAACTTACTGATCAATGTTGATCTGATCGGTCACCGGACCGATCAGAGGGATCCCTGATCGGTCGGTGGACCGATCTGGGTTCAGACAAAAGGTTTTTCAGTTTCAGATTTCAGAAACCGATTTCAGCAATTCTGAAATCAAGTTTGTTTCAATTCTTAGCCATTCCCAAACCCCTAATTCAATTGATTTTAATTACCTTGGTTCCAAACATGGGGTCTCTTAACCAAGTGTTATTCCATATCAAGAATTAAGAGTTTCTATGAGGAGAAACAACACATGTTTGTATCAATTTTGATGAATACGTTCTAAGTATGAACTTGAGTCCCAAACACAGGTTTATATCAAAGCATGATCAGTGGGAAATCAAACAAGTCATGGAACTTAAAACATCATAACCTATGTGATCATGTTGTTCTTAACCAAAATTAGGTTTGTGCCAATTCCAATGGATGATCAAAATTCCAAAACATGCTTATTTCACATCATGATCAATTTAAGCTATGTGTTCATATTGTTCTTAATCAAAATGGGCATGTCATAGATTAATGTTAATCATCCAAACATCAAAGTCATGGCATACTCATCTAGATTCATCTCCAAAATAATAAGAAAAGCTTAAGCCTAGGCCTTAAACTCATGTTCTTTGTCTAATTATGTATTGTGAGATTTTCATAGTGATTTTCACAAACCATGTGTTCTTCATGTTGGCATAATACATACAAGAAAATCATGATATACTTGATCATGGAAGAAGTTAAACACTAAAGTAGATTATATCATGACTAAGTATTTTAACACATGAATACCATAAAAATCACTAGCCAAGGGATTATATTGTCATAAGATCTAAAACAATGGAGCTCAAAACATTTAATTCGAATTTTCTATAACCATCCATATGAATGACAATTTTGCCTTTGGTCATGGGTTTGGAGCACCACTTATCAACAACCTATGTTGATAGATGCTCCCCCTCAATTTATGCTTATACAATTCTAAATATTGAGGTTTTAGGTACCCAAATTTTGGGACCTAAGGAATCTACAATGAAAGACTTTAGCATCCATGCCTTAGTCAATTTCTTTTTGACTTTTTGAACCCTAGAATCATTTGATGGTCTAAATTGGGTTCTTGACATTAATGATACAAAGGTTGGTTCCTTAGGTCAGTAACCTATACCGGCCTTGTTGTAAACCAACCTTTGGGAATTTAATATCATATCTAAGATTTTGGAGCTAGATGAGAATTTCTCAAGAACATTCTTGAGATTTTCAACTTTGCTCTTTAAGTCCTTATTGTCATTCTCAAGGGTCTTAACATGCGAGTCATCATGAAAATCATTAACATCCTCCACCCTAGAGGATTTCAATTCTTCTACTTCCAATTTCAACAATTTAACTTTGTTCTTGGATTTTTTAAGCAACCTAGCTAGACATGCAATGGTTCTATAGCACTTATCTAGTTCGGGAGAGATTACCTCTTCATCATCCGAAGATGATGAAGGCGCGGTTGAGGAGCTTGATTCGTCTCCACTCTCCTCTTCATTTGAATCCTCTATGGCCATGAGGGCACGGTGATGAGTGTACTTCTCCTCCTTCTCTTCTTTGGATGAACTAGAGGACGGTTCATCCCATGTGGCCCTCAAGGCCTTCTTTTTCTTCTTTGATTTATCCTTCTTCTTCTTTAACTTTGGACATTCATCCTTGTAATGCCCTTTCTTGCTACACTCATAACAAGTAATGTTAGATTTATCAATCTTAACTTCATTAGGGTTACCTTTACCCTTGAGGCGCCGACTCTTCCTCATCATCCTTCTAACAAAGTTGGCTATCTCGGAGGAAGAAGACCAGCTGCCCTCCTCCTCGGACTCGGATGAGGATGAAGATGAAGTGACTTCCTTCTCCTTCTTCTTCCCCTTCTTCTTCTTCTTCTTGTTACCTGCCACTAAAGCAATACCTTTCTCTTTTGAACTTTTGTTAGAGATCTCATGTAGTTCCATTTCACAAAATAGATCTTCTAACTTGACAAAAGATAAATCCTTGGACACCTTGTAAGCATCTACCATGGATGACCATAAGGTGTTCCTAGGAAAAGCTTTGAGGACATACCTCACTAGGTCTCTATTTTCTACCTTTTCATTGATGGAGTGGAGGCCATTGAGGATCTCTTTGAATCTTCCATGGAGCTCACTTACCTTTTCATTTTCTTTCATGGACAGATTTTGGAGTTGACTGTGAAGGAGGTCCTTCTTGGCTATTCGGGTGTCTTGAGTTCCTTCGTGGAGCTCAATGATTTTGTTCCAAAGATCTTTAGCACTTGTAAAAGGACCCACCTTGATCAACTCCTCCTTGGTCAACCCGCATTGCAAAGTGACCACCGCTTTGGCATTTGCTTCACTCTTTCTTATTTGCTCAGCCGACCAACTTGAGAAATCGAGATCTTTTCCTTCAACATCTCTTGGAGGGATGAAACCTTCTTTGACCGAGAACCATATGCTCATGTTTGTCTTCAAATAAAACTCCATCTTCGATTTTCAACATTGAAAATCTGTGCCGTCGAAGAGTGGAGGTCGGTTTGTGCTCATTCCTTCTCTTCCAGCCATCTTGTTGATAATTCTCGGATGTTAAGCCGTGAACAGAGCCCCAAGCTCTGATACCACTTGTTGGAACCCGGATGGCTAGAGAGGGGGGGGGGTGAATATAGCCAGACACAATTTCTTGCTCTTTGATACTTCTGCATGATCAGACTAGTAGCAGCGGAAACAAAAACGCAGAAGCAGAAATAAAGAACAGCAAACAAAACACAAAGGGAAAGCAAACCGATGCTAACATCTCGATATACAAGGTTCGGGGATAACTTGCCCCTACTCCTTGGCGTGCCCGTGAGGTGGGCGATTCCTTGATCGTCGGCAGATCAAGCCCCGGTGAACTCCGGATAGTAGCAGCCTCCTTCTCGGTGGAGAAACCTCTCCACAAGTGATCTCAAGAAGATACAAGTTAAGCACAGAGACACTCGAGAAGACAAGCTCACAAAGATGTAACAACAAAGCTCAAACACAAAGTCACAGAGAGCACAAGCACAGCCCATAGCAAAAACTTCACTCGTTTTTCTGTCTGTCTCACGTTGCTCCTCTGTATCCACTTTGACTTAAGCTTCAGCTTCATCCCAAGCTCCATCAGCATCCTCTGAGCACAGCCTGAACCTCCTGATCTCCCTGAGCACTCAGTCCACTGAAGACCTCCTCTCCAGCTGAGTCTCTGTCAGTCGCAGCTGCCCCAGTTGCCGTTGAAACCTGAGAAGGAGAAACAAACAAACTTGCTCCAAGGAAAGCCTCCCATTGACCCTCCTTGAGTGTTTGAATCACCTGCTATCACCTGCACACTCCAACAGAGGCTTAGCAATGCATATCAAAAAGAAATCAGCAAGTAGCAGAGAATCGACAGTGAAAATAGAAGCGATCAGAGCTTCTGACAGCGTATTTGAATTAAAGTTCTGCGCCTGATCGGTCACTAGACCGATCAGGAAGGACCCTGATCGGTCACCAGACCGATCTAGAAGTCTTCTGTACACTCCTGATTAGTCCCCAGACCAATCAGGCTCCTGCTTGATCGGTCACCAGACCAATCAGGCTCCAGCCTGATCGGTCACCAGACCAATCAGGCTGTTTCCAGACCGATCAGGAGTCATCCTGATTGGTTATAGTGAGAACCTCGTGACACTTGATCGTTCTCTAGACCGATCTGAACAGTATCCCTGATCGGTCACTAGACCGATCAGGAGCAGATCAGTAAGGTTCCCAAAACCCACTGTATGCTCCCTGATCGGTCACCAGACCGATCAGGAGCCAAGCAGTGAGTAAACTGTCTTCTCCCTGATCGGTCACCAGACCGATCAGCCATCGCTGGATCGGTCACCAGACCGATCCACGAAGGAGCACCGTGCCAACTTCCCTGATCGGTCACCAGACCGATCCAGGCAAGCCCAAATGCACTCTAAGTCACGAGAACAAGCCTCCAGCCCTTCTCTGACTCGTGCCATGCCCAGCTTCACTCATTGGAACTTCAACCTAGCCCTCCAAGCTAGGACCTGGCTTCACTCACCAGGGTTTCAGTCACCCGGCTTCACTCACCGCACTCACCAAAATTTCAACCTAGCTTCACTCACTAGGATTTCCATCACCTGGCTTCACTCACCAGGACCCGGCTTCACTCATCGGGATTTCCCTCACCTGGCTTCACTCACCAGGACCCGGCTTCACTCACCGGGATTTCCCTCACCTGGCTTCACTCACCAGGACCCGGCTTCACTCACCGGGATTTCCATCACCTGGCTTCACTCACCAGGACCCAGCTTCACTCGCCGGGATTTCCACCACCTGACTTCACTCACCAGGACTTTTTCATCTAACCCTCCAAGTTGGGACTTTTCACCTAACCCTCCAAGTTTGGACTTTTCACCTAGCCCTCCAAGCTAGGACTTTTCACCCAACCCTTCCGAATTAGGGCTTTTCAACACACCTAGCCCTCCAAGCTAGGACTTTTTCACATGCCAGCGTGCGATCTCCCGATCCACCTGGACTTAATCCAAATCCATTCAACTAAACTTAAATCGTTGTCAACACCAAAACAACAATCGGGCCAGACTGCATCAACAGTATGGAACTAACCCAGGTTGCAGCTGAAAAAGTTGAAGCAGCTTGACTGGGGCACCTGAATGGGACTCAGGCACCTGAAAGCTGGCAGATGGAGGCTGAGTTGGCACAACGATCAGACTAACGTGTCGAGTGCTGAGTGGAGGATCCATGTCAGCACTTAGGCGCCTGACCAGGATATAGTTTGACTATGCAACAAATAAAGTTTCTGCCCGATTCGCTGCGACTAGGGCGCCTGAATGGCCTTTCAGGCGCCTGGGTAAGTAGTATAAAAAGGCGTCAAGTGCAGCAGTCCAGCACATCAATTCAATCACTGCGATTACTTTCTTCTTCTGTGTGTTGTGTGACCAAAGTTCAGACAATGCCGAAACACCGTTTGACTCTCCGAACGAAGACCTGTTCTCACACTTCAAGAGTCGGTATTGTTGTTAAATTCTTATTGCATATGTTAATTTGTAATTCGTAAACTTTGTTACAATTTTTATGACGCCCAAAGTAAATGATCAATGATCGTGGGCCTTGTAGTAGGAATCAGTCAAGACTCCGAAGCATGTAAAACCAACTCGTGTTTATTTCCGTTGTTCTATCTCTCTAACTTTTACGCTTATTCTCATAACTTCCATTGTGTACTTTATCGCTTAGTAATTTAAATGTTAAATCCGAAATTTTTAATGAAGCGATATTCACTCCTCTCTATCGCTCATCTCGATGCTACAAATATGTCCAAATAGGTGTTAAAGTTTACTTAGTTATTTTAGTAAGAAACTTTTGAAAACTATAATATTGTCAAAATAAGTTGTTTTGAAAACATCTAAAAGAGTATTACAATAGAGGTTTTTAAAATAAATTTTATCTTTCAAAAACAAAATGCGAAAATATCAAAATTTTAATAGGGAAAATATGTTAAAAAATAAGTCTTAGTCTTAATGCTCCCCCGAACCAATTAACTCCCTTAACCGCAATTTCAAAGGAGAAAAATAATCATTTAGCATCTTGTAAATTATAAAAGAAATGATTTTTTTTAAAAAAGATTATTTTTCAAAAATATGTATTTTTAAAAACTAAGTTTTCAAAAATAATTTTGTAAGTATAATTCAAATATTTTTTCAACAAAGGTATTTTCAAAAATTAATTTTCCAAATGATACTACTTTTAGTTTGGAATCTTTAACCTGATATGCCCTTAGGACTCCTTGTTAATTACAAGATAGACTTTCTATTATGTCTTAGGCCACAAGTATAGTTAAAATACTTTCCAAAAAATATTTTAAGAATTAAGGCAATATTTTCAAAAACAATAAGGCATACATTTTAAAGCCAATATTTAAAAAGATAATTTGAACAATTTTTATTTTTAAGAACATAATGATCAATTTAAAGATTAAAATAAAGCATTTAAAAATAAAGTTTCCTAAGTTAATTTTTCAAAGCATTTCAAAGATATTTTGAAAGTTAGTATTTTCAAAAAAAAGTATTTAAAAAAAAATCTTTCTACTCTCCCCTTAACCTAACATTCTCCTGTTAAGTGCCTAGGGGATTTGGTGGGACTAAAAAAAATGCAGCATATTGACCATAAAAGTTTCAATTTAATTTTCCTAGCATCTTACCCATTCTGGATATTCAGACATGGTATCCCTATATGTTTAAAGAGATGTCTTTTGAACTTTTATCAAGCAACAAGTTAAGGTGAAACTTAGTAAAAATGAGATTTTAATTTAAGTTTGAAATTTAAATAAAAAATTAAGTTAAAAAATGTCATGCCCCCGGAGAGGAATCACTGATCCAATATAAAATCGGACAACATCTTCCTGTACGACGGATAATATGAAACATTTATACAAACACACATGCAATACATATGGCCTCTGGCCTTAAATAGAAATATATCGGCCAATCCCAGCCAGAGCATATAGAAGAAAATGCATCATGGTAATAACATCTCATAGAACTTACCAGATCTACCATCCGAGTAGGTGTGCAGCAAAAACACATAGTATAAAGTCCAACAAACGACTCAAAAATACATTCCACGCATCAATACAACGCAAATACAAGTCTACGATGGGAAAACAAATACAGTGTACAAAATATGCTATATTAGAAAGCATAATCAACGCGGAAAACCCAAAGCCAGAGTCGTCGATACCTGGAACTGGTAACTGGGCTCCCTTGATGTCCAATCAACCTAAAAACGAAAATAGATTAATGGGGGGCGGGGGGTTGAGTCCAAGTAGACTCTGTGGGTATAGAGAAAGACATGCATGACAATATAAATAGCTATACGGTGAATATCGTGTTTCGATCAATTTGGATTTAAATAGAGTTTACATAGCTGAAAAGATAAGCACAAAAACAATCGCTAACACGTTTGTTTTTACTTGTTTCGGAGTCTGTGACGACTCCTACTCCAAGGTCCACTGTCCTTGACTGTTTACTTTGGGCAATTCAATATAGCGTGAATGAGTACAAAAAATGTGATGTTAAGTACAAGAAATAGAAAAGAATATTGACAATTTTTAACTGAAATGTAAAAAGTGTTGGTGCAAAGAGCATCAGTCATGAACAGTCAACCTCTAGTATTTTGATGTTTGACAATATACTAGGGTTTAGTCAAAGTGATCAAGGGTTAAGCTAAACAGGACCTGATGTTTGGTAGTATAAACCCAAGTTTGATTAGTTTGACAAAGGGTAAGCCTAACAGGACCTAATGTTTGGCAGTAACAATATACTAAGGTATAGTCAAAGTGATCAAGGGTTAAACCAAACAGGACTTGATGTTTGGTAGGGTAAACCTAGGTTTGATCAATTTGACAAAGAGTTAAGCCAAACATGATCTAATGTTTAGCAGAGTGAATAGAACATAGGGATGGTCAGTTTGATTAAGGGATAAGCCAAACATGACTTGATGTTTGGCAGAATGACTAAACTCATATTTGGTCAGATAGACCAAGGACTGAGCCAAACAGGACATGATGTTTGGTAGAGAGAAGTCTAGTCAAAATTAAGATGACTAGCAAAGAAGTCATTATGAGTGAAGCTGGGTCATAGTGAGTGAAGCTAAGTGGAAGAAATCCTGGTGAGTGAAGCCGGGTCCTAGTGAGTGAAGCTAGGTGGACGAAGTCCTGGTGAGTGAATCTGGGCAAGAAATCTTGACTTACAGGGTTGATCACGAAGTCTTGGTTCGAGGAATTGGGCACGAAGTCTTGGCCGAGGGTTGGGCACCGAAGACTTGGTTCGGGGGACTGAGCACGAAGTCCTGGTCGGGGATCGGGCAACGGAGTCTTTGCCAAGCGAGGACTACGGACAGAAGTCGAGACGGGTCGAGGGTCGGATGTCTCAAGATCCAGGAGTCTCGGAGGCCGAGCACGAAGTCCTGGTCGAGGATCAGGCAAAAGACTTAGCCGAGCGGGGATTGCTGACAGAGGTAGAGATGGGTCGAGGTCAGATGTCTCGAGATTCGGGTTCTCAGAAGTTGAACAAAAGTCCAACCTGTTGGTGCAATCAACCCAAGTATGATTGGGTAGAGATCATGGGGTTTGATGTGTGTGTGTCAATATGATTAAGTTAGGGTTTCATGTTGATCTAATATGTGTATTTGAGTGTGCAGGTTTACAGGATACACATAGACTTAGTTGGATGTCTTCGGGTCCGGTGAAGGATGGCATGGGGAGACAAGCCATGGGCTTGCATACATCCGAGGGACCGTGGACAAAGTAGGGACGATGAGCCGAGGGAAGCGAACTTTAAGGCATACGCAAAGGATGGCATGGGGAGACGAGCCGTGGGCTTGCATGCATCCGAGGGACGAGAGCCAAAGTCGAAGAAGGCTTGAAGGCAACAGGTTGAGGCTGCTGGATGAGGAGTCAGCTAAGTCGTGAGGGTTCGAGTGCTGAGGGAATTGTACTCGGGAAGGGAAACCCTAGGTTTAGGGAGTTGGCAGTCGAATGATGCTTGGATCAGTCGACTGGTGTCGACTAGAATTCGAAGCGTCGGTCTGTGACATTCGAATTCAAAAGGACCAGTCGACTGGTGTTAGCACCAGTCGACAGGTAACGATCTTTTCAGCATCGAGCACTATTTAAGAGAGTTCGTTTCTGGCTGAGTTTCTTTGGCGAAATAAGCTTGGGTAAAGCTTGTTAGTAGCCTACAAGTGCTCAAAGTTGTCAAACGTTTGTGGCGAGGTTTCTCCACCCACAAGGAGCGACAAGAGCTAGCCGGAGGTGTTTCGGGGAGTGATCCACCAACGGATCGGGATCGTCCACCTTACAGACAACCGTGGAGTAGGAATATCATCTCCGAACCACATAAAGGTTTGGTGTTAGCATTGTTTTAGTTTGTAGTTATGTTTTCCGCTTGCGCTTGCTAACACGTGTAGGAAGAAATTGCGATCGAAGTGGGTGAACGGTTATTCACCCCCCTCTGGCCATACGTCAAGGTCCTAACAAGTGGTATCAGAGCTAGGTTGGCTTATCTACAGACTAACAGCCGAGAGAGCAAAAAGCTAGAGGAAATGGCGATTGAAGAAAGATTAGGGGACGATATCAATGTTCCACCTCCCTACGACCGCGAGAGTTTTGAGTATTGATGGATGCAGACAAAGACTTGGTTCAATATGGATTGGGATCTTAGGATCGTGCTCGAAGAACCATTTGAAGTTCTGAGAGATAAACATGGGAAAAAGCTCCGACCAAGATATTGGACCAAGGAGCAACAAATCCAATCAAAGGCAAACGAAAAGGTAATTTTAATATTACTTAATATTTTGCTTAATGATGTAATGAGTGGTGTAGGTGAATATAAAAATGCACACGAATTATGGAGCAAGATGTTAGCGCTTCATGAAAACCCTACACAAACTCAAGTAGTGGAAGAGCCCAAGGAAATGAGCTCAATGGTCCAAGAAGAGGAGAATAACCAATCGAATGAAGAAAGAAGCTCAACATCGGAAGAGGAGGAGAAAGTGGAAAAAGATTCATCCATCTCCTCAAGTGAAGTGACACAAGAAATTGAAGAACCATCCACTTCATCAAAGGGGGAAGAGATGTCTTCACTTCAAGGATTGAGGGGGAGGAGAGATCATCCTCGATACCGGAGCAAGAAGAAGCATCCACCTCCACCAAAGCAAAGTCAAAATATCACATTATTTGTTTTGGGTGCAACAAGAGGGGACACTACAAGGACAAGTGTCCATTAGGTAAAAATGAGCTAAACCCTAAACCTAAGTCAATTTATTTAAAATCTAACATGGGTTGTAGGTAAAAGAAGGAGAAGAAGCACATTAGGTGTTTCATGTGTGGTGAGCTAGAACACTATCACACCAAATGCTCAAGGAAAGGAGAATTCAAGAAATTGGAGCATTTGAGGAAGTGGGAGAAGAAGGAGAAGAAGAAAAACTCACATCAAGGGAGAGCTACAAGGGTAAGGGAGGTAATCCCTAATTTTAATCATTTTTTAAATTCCGCCATGCATGTTAGAAATAATGAAAACTATTTACCTATGCATAATTTTGGTTTTAGATATTGTGATAAAAATAGGGTTAATGTTGTATATCAAAATCCTAGGGAATTCATATATCATGATAAACTTAGAATCTTTAGACCTAAGGACTAAGGCATTAATCCAAGAAAGAGAGACACATGCCTAGATAAATGGGTAGGTCAAGAAATGTCCAAGGTGGACATGGTGAAGCTAAGGTTAAGAACCTAGAAAGAAAAAATCAACCTTTGAGAGCAAAACTTGATAAATTAGAGAAAACCTTAGATAGATTCAATATTAGATCTAAGGGTTTAGGCATGATGTCGGGTAGTCAAAACCCCGACAATGATAGTTCAGGTCTAGGATACCGATCTATGAGATCAAATGCTAGGGAAAAGTCATATGCATGGATGCTATATGACTATAGCAAGGGAAAGGCCAAAAATGGCAAGGGAAAGCCATTTAAAGGGAAGAAGAGGAACTTAACCAAGGACAAGGTGTTCAAAGTAAAGAAGGTGAGATGTGTAGGTCAAGAAGTACTGGAGGTACACCGATGTAACCTTGCAATTATAGATGAGTCACCTAGGGAGGTGACTAAGGCTAAGAGCTCAAGGGGGAGATCTAGGAGTCAAGATGGGATTCATAGTCAATGGATCTTAGGAGGATTTCTCCAGGAAGACTAGATGGGATGTAGAATGTGCCAAAGGATTTGGAGACAAATTTGAGTCTTAATCCTAGGGATTCAGCACATCAAAAGTGAGTTTCATACATGGAAATATGACACTAGAACCATATTACATGAAAATTGATTTTCAATGTGTAGATATCATATAAACCAATACTAGGGATGCATTGTGAAATTATATGGGCAGAGACGTCAAAGGGAAGCCAAAACTAGGACTTTAGGTCAATGTTAAATTAAACCACTTAGATAGTTTTGAGTTTTATGTCAATCTTGGGATTGGTGGTAGATTCATTTTTAAACATATTTTTCTCAAGTATACATGGGTGTCACAAATCTCTCCACAAAATTTGAAAATTTTTGGAGATCTGTGAAATTAGTTATGCATTTCTGAAGCTGAGTTAGAAATGCTGAAGAATAGGGCACCAGTCGACTGATGTAGAGGGCAGTCGACTGGTCCAGATCGGTTCAGGAACTAGGATATTCTATGCGTTAGTCGACTGATCCTCCATCAGTCAACTGATCTTTCTGTTTATTCCATCAGTCGATTGATGCTTGGATCAGTCGACTGATGCTGCGAATCTTTAAAAGAATAACCCGTGCGGGGGCTGCCGAACCTAGGGTTTCAACGCCACCCCTTGTCGCCACCTCCCTCCTTTGATCTCTCCAGCTCCTCTAAGGCTTCCTACGACCTTGAAATCGTGTTTCTATCCTTCCTCCACGTTAGATCCAAATCTAGGGCAAGAAAAACACCTTCCTTGAGTCAACTTTTATCATTATCCATCATGCAGCGAATGGAGAGACGGTAATGAATTGTTTGCTTTATCTTTTCATTTAGTCCATAATTCATGCCTAACTCTCTATATTTTGCATGTTTTCCTTGTTTTTCCTTCTTGATTGGGTCATTCTTGGTACATGCATATGGTATTTGCATTTAGGGCTAGGTGATAAGCCTCGCGTGTCGTACCGCGAGTATCAAATACAATGTAAGTATCGAACTCCTCTAAACTAATGTAGCATAGAGTAACTCGAGTCGTCTCCCAACGAATGTAGTTGATACATGATAATTCTCATTATCGTATGTTATTACTTTTGGGTTTTTGATATCAAACTGGGGTTTGGATTTTGAACGTTAAGACTACGAAAAGAAATAGCAAGCAAGTACGAAATCTAGTTCTAATTAAGGAAAGACAATGTAGGTACAGAAATCTAGTTTAACCTGACTATAATTGCAGTAAAGAAAGCACAACTTGAAATAAAGCATTAATGAAACTAAACACAAAGCAAACTACAACATTGAAGAAATCTAATCTAACCTAACTTAATTGCATTTAAATGAAAACATGTAACCTAAAGCAATAGGAAAAGCAACACAAAACAAGAGTTAAGCAACTAAGAGACATCGCAATTGGAAGTAAATGTCTAAGAGGCATTTGACCAAACACATGATAGACATGCTAAAACTAGCTTCAAGTATGTGCAATTTGCTATAGGAAAGATCTATCCAATACAAACATTTTAACAATCAATCTCAAACAACTCAATTAAGAAAAATCTGTTGGTGCAGAATGCACCCAAGTCAAACCTGTGTTTTAATAATGGCAACATAGGTCAAAAGTTAAGTCCTTCTTGTTTTCTAACAAGTTAATCTAGTGTGCAGTGAAAGCCCTAGTGAAGGACTGCTAGGTACTGGCGAAGGAATGCCAGGGCAAAAAGCCCTAGCAAAGGACTGCTAGGCACTGGTGAAGGAGTGCCAGAGTCAAAAGACCTAGCGAAGGACTACTAGGCACCGGGCGAAGGACAGCTCGGCATCCAAGCCCTGACAAAGGACCGTCAGGCAAAAGTCCAACCAAAGGAGCGGTTGGCATCAGGTAAATTCTCCCGAGAGGAGTAGGTGAGGACGCGTTCCCCGTCGAGGGAACAGTAGGCGTCGGTTCGACCTAGGACTCCATTTTGGAGACCAAAGTCAGAACCAAGACAGCTAAGGCTGTATAAAATAATAATTAATTATTTTATTGTGTTTTGGACTAACCCTGGATGCAGGACCGAAGGAACGTGTGTCTGCAACTCAGAGAGCCTCAAAGGAGTGAGGCAGCAGCTGAGTAAGGCGCCCTGAGTGTCCAGGGCGCCCTCAAGGTGAACCAAAACCAAGCGAAGCAAAAAGGGCTTCAGCTGCTTACAGAGCAAGGCGCCCTCAGCAGCGAAGGCGCCCTCGTCAGCGAAGGCGCCCTCAGCAGCCAAGGCGCCTCCAGCCCAAGACTGCGAAGCTCCAGCTTTATCCACAGCCGAGATTTCTGTGCGGAAGAAGTCAGCCAAGGCGCCCTCTACGACCAAGGCGCCCCCGTGGTCAAACTTAATCCCTGTTCGAGCGGGATAGAAGTTGACCGAGCGATCTGCGGATCGCCTGACACGTGGCAGGGCGCCCCGACGTCCAGGGCGCCCTAGGGGCTATAAATAGCACCCCTCGACCACAAGCTTGAACATCAACTTCATACCAAAGCTTCCATACTCTTCTGTGCTCACGCCTTGTTCCAGAAACTGCCCAACTCGAGCGACGACGTCCTGCTGCTCCGGAAAGTCAACCTACAACTGGACGTCGGTAACAGAAGAAATTTTTTTTAAAAAGTTTATAGTGCTATACTTGTAAATCTCCTTCTGTACACTGATCTTGCGTTCATATAGAATTGCCCAAAGTAAACGATCAACGATCGTGGGCCTTGGAGTAGGAGTCGACCTAGGCTCCGAACCAAGTAAAAGATACTGTGTTCGCGTGTTTTGTTTATTTCCGCTGTGCAAATTACTCTCTCCATAAATTCGAAAAGTTTTGTCGATATTCACCCCCCTCTATCGACTCTATCGATCCAACAAGTGGTATCAGAGCGGGGTTATTCAAACTTGGTGCAACCACCAGTTTGAAAATTTCTTTTCGGATTTTCGAGTTTTTTTTAATACTTTTTCCCGTTCGAATTTTTTTATTAATCGAGGTTGGTGCAACACCCCTCGATATTTTATTTCCTAATCCAGCACTACTAATCCAAGACCTAGTCTTGGAAAATTTGTTTTTTTTGTTAACTTTTTTTATAGATCCAATGGCCATGCAAGAGGGATTCAGCACCGCCAGACCTCCACTTTTCAGTGGAGAAGACTTTTCTTACTGGAAAAGTCGTATGGAGGTCCACCTGAAAACTCAGGTGGATATGTGGATCATCATCCAGTCCGGTCTGGAGATCCCCCGAAACGCTGAAGGACAACCACCAAGTTACTCCGAATGGGACAACTCCCTTAAACGCAAGATAGAAGCCGACGCAAAAGCGACACAAACCCTACAATGCGGGCTAACGAAGGAAGAGCTGAACCGCGTGGGCCCCTTCAATAGTGCAAAGGAGCTATGGACAAAACTGATCGAGCTGCACGAAGGGACTTCAGATACTCGGATCAGCAAGCGGGATCTGCTACTAAACAAACTCTACACCATCAAGATGACCGACAACGAAACAGCAGCCCAGCTCCACGCACGAATTCAAGAGGTAATGAACGGTCTTCACACAATAGGTCACAAGGTTGAAAACCGTGACCTAATAAGGTATGCTCTAAACGTCTTCCCTAGAAACACCTTGTGGGCATCTATGGTAGATGCATACAAGGGCTCTAGGGATCTTTCTAAAATAAAATTAGACGAATTATTTTCTGAACTAGAACTGCACGAACAAACTAACACCAATATGGTTGAGAAAGGTGTTGCTTTTCTTGCAGGCAAGACTGGAAGAACAACGTAGAAGAAGCCTGAACCTGAAACCGAATCTAACTCAGACTCAGATTCAGAAGAAGAAGAAAGAGATCAAACTAAGCTGGTCCGGCTCGCTCGAAGCTACTACAAGGAGCTGAAGAACCGAACCAACAAACGAAAAATCGGCCGAAGAAAGGACGAACCAACTGAACCAGCAAGCAAGCCCAATGTGACCTGCTACGAGTGTAAGAAAAAGGGCCACTACAAGTCAGAGTGCCCTAACCTAAAGGAGACTAAAAAGACGAGAAGAAAAAAGGCACTGCAAGCAACCTGGGACGAGTCTTCCTCAGAAGAAGAAGAAGAGGCACCCCAGTCCAACCTCCTAGCTCTGACCGCCTCAGATAAAGTCGAGACAAAGTCAGAATCAGAACAAGAGGACGGCGAGCTGACCTTCACAGAAGACGGAGAAATTAAGGTAACAGGTTTTAATAGATCGCAATTAAGTGAACTAATTTCTTTTCTTTCTCGAGATTTGGCAAAAGCCAAACTCCGGGTCGAAACCCTCCGACAGGAAGTAAAACTCCTGAAAGAGGGAGCTGACTCTAAACCCTTAACCGAGAAGGTTCAGGAAGGAACTCCTACTCAAGTTGAAAAACTTGAAAAGGAAAACTCCTCCCTGAAAACTCAGGTTAAGGATTTTAGATCAGCTTTAGAACGATTTACATCTGGTTCCAAGGGTCTTGACATGATCCTTAGAAAACAGAAATCAGTTCTAAATCGATCCGGACTTGGCTACCGAACCAAATCCCGACAAAGATCATATTTGACTGTACTGAATCAGTCCAGAGGAAAAATTCAGGCATGGGTACCTAAACTGTGCCTGAACCAACCTACTGGATCAAATCAGTATTGGATCCCCAAGGACAAGATTCACATCTTGCCTAACCACCACCGTGGCTTTAGTTTAGGGGGAGCAAAACTGAAAACTATTTTTATTATTAGATAAACTTATTATTCTTGATTTAAATTGCTTGATTGATTGGTTATTTAATTTCTGCAATATATCATGCTTAGACTTAGGCTAGCTTAAGGACCAAACAAACTTAACTGAAACTTGAAAACATAGTATTGGGTGGAGGTGAGATGATAGTACGTTGGGGAAACCAATTCTAATAAGATCAAGTTTACTTGGTCTCTTTAGACTGGTGAAACCAGCCGAAGCTACCGATCCAAAATCCAAACTAGTTAAACCAGAAATTTTTCAAAAAATAATTTGAAAATGAAATTTCATTAAAAGGCTTTGTCAAGGAAAGGGTGGATGATCCCATAAGGCTTCGGCCAAAGAAGGCCTAGTGCCTCGCCAAGACCTGGAAGCCAATTTTTGAAATTCAAATTCAAATTAATTTTTGTCAAATTCGAATCTAACACAAAATTTCAGCTAAGTATAGATTTAAACATCTTTTCAAAAATTTCAAAATTAATTAATTAAGTTTTCAAAATTTAATTATCCTTCAAAATTAATCAAAATTTTCAAAATTTTCAAAACTATCAAAACCTGTCTCACAAAACCTATAAGGTTAACGTGATTGAAAACCCTAGATTTGAGTGAGACAGACTAGGCAGTGAAACTCAATTTAAGCTATTCCTGATTCTAATTGGATCCAAATCAAGAAAATTCTTTATGCGTAGGAACATAAAGATTTGGACCAATGGATGTTGGATAGCGGTTGCTCCAGACACATGACTGGAGACAAATTGAAGTTCACCAAGCTCAAACTAAAAAACCTAGGCTCAGTGGCATTTGGCAATAATGCTACACTCAAGGTAATTGGGTCAGGTAATATTGAGCTTAAATCTAATTTCATTATTAAGAAAGTTCTATTGGTTGAAAACTTTAATTTTAACTTGCTTAGCATAAGTCAGTTATGTGATTCTGGTTATATAGTTACCTTCAACAATTCCAACTGCCTGATTAGAAATGAACAAGACTCAGAAATCATACTTAAGGGCACTAGAAAAAACAATGTATACACTATAAATCTTCCCCTTATACCCAAATGTATGTTAACACAATTAGAACAATCAAACCTCTGGCATAGGAGATTAGGTCATACCAATTTAAGAACTATCTCAAAAATTACCCAACTTGGCTTAATCAAAGGTATCCCCAAAATCAAAAACAATGAAAACCTAATATGTGAATCATGTAATCAAGGTAAACAAACCAAATCCAATCACAAACTAATCCAGTCTGATTTAACTCAAACCACACTTGAGCTCCTGCACCTTGACCTATTTGATTCACATGGAGCCAAGTCACTAAGCGGGAACCGATACTGCTTAGTAATAGTTGATGATTACTCTAGGTTTACCTGGGTTAGGTTCTTAAAAACCAAAGATGAAACCCTAAACCTATTTATTGAATTCTGTAAACTAATTGAAAATCAAAATGACACTAAAATTAAAAGACTTAGGAGTGATCACGGGGGAGAATTTGAGAATCAACGGTTTGAGGAATTCTGTAAGATAAATGGGTATTTACATGAATTTTCATGTCCTAGAACCCCCCAACAAAATGGGATAGTCGAGCGAAGGAATAGAACATTACAAGAAGCCGCTAGGGCTATGCTCAACGAATTTAAACTAGCTAACCAATTTTGGGCAGAAGCAACTAGTACAGCCTGTTATATCCAAAATAGGGTTTTGATTAACAAACGACACAACAAAATCCCCTATGAACTGTACTACCATAGACTCCCAAACCTACATTACCTAAGGGTCTTTGGGTGCAAAGTCCATATACTAAACACCAAAGACTATTTAGGAAAATTTCAATCCAAGTCAAACCCAGGTATTTTCCTAGGGTATTCAACCACAAGTAGAGCCTATAGAGCTTACAATAAACAAACTAAGAAAATTGAAGAAACAACAAACTTAATTTTCGATGAAGAAATCAATTCAACATCTAATAATCCAGAGCCAATTTCATCAAACTCTGACCAAGAAAATAATGAACAAATTATTGAACCATTGATTGAACCCTTACACGAACTAACTATTGAACCAATGAATGAATCAACTGAACCAAGAATCGAACCAACAAATGAACCAGCCCAAAGAGTCGAGTCAAATAGTGAATCAAACCGACCAGCTGGACCTGAGGCTGAACCAAGCACTAGAAGAACAAAGAAACCCAGACTTAGTCACCCAACCGATCAAATTGTGGGTGATCCAACTCTAGGAGTCAAGACTAGATCCTCCTATAGAAACCTTAGTCAAATAGCTATGATATCAAAAATAGAACCCAAAACTATTGATGAAGCCCTACCTGACCCTGATTGGATAATAGCTATGTAAGAAGAACTAGCCCAATTTGAGAGGAACCAAGTCTGGGAACTAGTGCCTAAACCTGAAGGCAAATCCATCATAGATACTAAGTGGGTCTTTAGGAACAAGTTAAATGATCAAGGAGAAATAGTCAGAAATAAAGCCCGCTTAGTAGCAAAGGGTTTCAGCCAAATAGAGGGATTAGATTACGATGAAACATATGCCCCAGTAGCTAGACTTGAGTCCATTAGAATGTTGTTAGCCTTTGCAGCCCATAAAGGATTTAAATTATATCAAATGGATGTAAAGTCAGCTTTTTTAAATGGATTCATTAAAGAAGAAGTTTATGTAGGACAACCCCCAGGGTTTGAGGACTTAGACAAACCTAACCACGTTTACAAACTAACCAAAGCATTATATGGGCTAAAACAAGCACCTAGGGCCTGGTATGAACGATTATCAACCTATTTAACTTCTAAAGAATATAAACAAGGCGAAATTGACTCAACATTATTTATTAAAACCCTAGGAAAAGATATATTTATTGCCCAAATTTACGTAGATGACATAATCTTTGGATCCACCAACACCAACTTTCTAAAAGAATTTGTCAAGATAATGGAAGATGAATTTGAAATGAGCTTAGTTGGTGAGCTTACATTTTTCCTAGGACTACAAATCAAACAAACTAGGGATGGTAACTATGTTCATCAATTCAAATATGCTAAAGAGTTAATAAAGAAATTTAAAATGGATAACTCTAAAAGCATAAGTACCCCCATGGCCACTAATATAAAAATAGATAGTGACCCTGATGGTAAACCAGTAGACCTTAAACTCTATAGGAGTATGATAGGTAGACTACTGTACCTTACAGCCAGTAGACCTGATATTCTCTTTGCGGTAGGGATGTGTGCTAGATACCAAACCTGTGCTAAGGAAACGCACTTAGCAGCCCTAAAAAGAATACTGAGATATGTAAAGGGCACCCTAAATGTAGGGATTTGGTATCCTAGGACCTCAACTTTTGCTTTAACCGGATACTCAGATTCTGACTATGCTGGCTGTAAGTTAGATAGAAAAAGCACAAGTGGAAGCTGCCAACTGTTAGGTCAGAGTCTAGTTAGTTGGTGCAGCAGAAAACAACACTGTGTAGCTCTATCCACAACTGAAGCTGAGTATGTGGCATTAGGAGAATGTGTGGCTCAACTTTTATGGATGATGCACACACTTAAGGACTTTCAGCTCAACTACACCCAAACTCAAGTATTTATTGACAATATAAGCTCAATTAATTTAACTAAGAACCCAATCCAACACTCCAGAACCAAACATCTAGAAGTCAAACATCATTTTGTAAGAGACCATGTAACTAGGGGTGAAATAGTACTCAAGTATATTAACTCTAAATCCAACCTAGCTGATATATTCACAAAGCCCTTACCTGAGTCTGAGTTCAGCTCACTAAGAAGACAGTTAGGATTGTGCTCTGTAGAATAGAGAAACTCAATTTTTTCTGTTCTATTTTTTTTAAAATTGTTTACAAAAATAGAATTTGAAAAATTGCTTTACTTAATTTTAAAATCAGTTTTCACGTTCGACTTAGTTTTATTTTTATTTAAAAACTACCCCCTTTCAAAACTAGGGATTTTTCGAAAATGGACTTAGCCTAGGCCCTAACCCTAGAACTGCATGCACCTATAGACATAGAAGTCAGCATCTCACAAGCACTTTAGGGTACTTATGATTGATAAGCTAGAAAGGGTTGAGATGCTTAGGTCTTTGCCTTAATTCAAGATGCTTTAAGTCAGTGCATCTGCAGTAATTGGGGCACTAAATACAACTTATACAGCAATCAAGTTAAGTGTCAAGCTTAGAAAATCTAACTTGAACAGAAACACTTAACTTGACTAACCCTAGCAAAAACTACTGTATATAACAGTTAGTAAGTAGCTAATTGGGTTAGACAGGTCCCTACAGACAAAAATTGATTGATTTAGTGTAAATCAAACTGGTTCAGCACAGCAAATTATTATTCATTTTCTTAATTCATGCTATATTTATCTGTTTTGATATATGGCAAAGGGGGAGATAGAGATAGGAAAGAGAAAAATTATTTTCTAAATTTTTCCTTTATTCAAAAAGGTTCAAAAACATACTTATCCTTTATTCAAAAGCTTAAACTTTTTGAAGAAGTACTTAAGTTCTTAAAGCTTTCAAAATATTGCTAAGTACTCTAGCTTCAAAATTCTTTACTTAAAGCTTTCAAAATTTTGCTAAGTACTCTAGCTTCAAAATTTTTGTTTCAAGCTTTCAAATTTTGCAAAGTACTCTAGCCTTTCAAAAGGTTCTTACTTAAGCTTGTCAAAATTATTTTCACTCTAAAGCTTAAAGTTTTTCAAAATTGTTAAGTACTAAAGTGTTTCAAGCTTATTATATCCTACCAAATACTTAAGCTAACATTTTGAGTACTTTAAAACTTAAGACTTTAAAATTTCTTAGGTACTCTAATTATGCTTTAAAAACTCTACTATGTATTTTTAAGTTACTTCTAAGTACATAAAACTTAAGCACAAGTAAAGCTTTTAAAACCCCACGAATTTTTGAAAAATATAGGGGGAGATTCCTTCCAGGGGGAGGGAACAAAAGTTAAAATTTTTTCATGTCTTGCTTAAACTTAACTTTTGAACTAGAGTTGCCATAAATCAAAAAGGAGGAGATTGTTGGTGCAGAATGCACCCAAGTCAAACCTGTGTTTTGATAATGGCAACATAGGTCAAAAGTTAAGTCCTTCTTGTTTTCTAACAAGTTAATCTAGTGTGCAGTGAAAGCCCTAGCGAAGGACTGCTAGGCACTGGCGAAGGAATGCCAGGGCAAAAAGCCCTAGCAAAGGACTACTAGGCACTGGCGAAGGAGTGCCAGAGTCAAAAGACCTAGCGAAGGACTGCTAGGCACCGGGCGAAGGACAACTCGGCATCCAAGCCCTGACAAAGGACCGTCAGGCAAAAGTCCAACCAAAGGAGCGGTTGACATCAGGTAAATTCTCCCGAGAGGAGTAGGTGAGGACGCGTTCCCCGTCGAGGGAACAGTAGGCGTCGGTTCGACCTAGGACTCCATTTTGGAGACCAAAGTCAGAACCAAGACAGCTAAGGCTGTATAAAATAATAATTAATTATTTTATTGTGTTTTGGACTAACCCTGGATGCAGGACCGAAGGAACGTGTGTCTGCAACTCAGAGAGCCTCAAAGGAGTGAGGCAGCAGCTGAGTAAGGCGCCCTGAGTGTCCAGGGCGCCCTCAAGGTGAACCAAAACCAAGCGAAGCAAAAAGGGCTTCAGCTGCTTACAGAGCAAGGCGCTCTCAGCAGCGAAGGCGCCCTCGTCAGCGAAGGCGCCCTCAGCAGCCAAGGCGCCTCCAGCCCAAGACTGCGAAGCTCCAGCTTTATCCACAGCCGAGATTTCTGCGCGGAAGAAGTCAGTCAAGGCGCCCTCTACGACCAAGGCGCCCCCGTGGTGAAACTTAATCCCTGTTCGAGCGGGATAGAAGTTGACCGAGCGATCTGCGGATCGCCTGACACGTGGCAGGGTGCCCCCGACGTCCAGGGCGCCCTAGGGGCTATAAATAGCACCCCTCGACCACAAGCTTGAACATCAACTTCATACCAAAGCTTCCATACTCTTCTGTGCTCACGCCTTGTTCCAGAAACTGCCCAACTCAAGCGACGACGTCCTGCTGCTCCGGAAAGTCAACCTACAACCGGACGTCGGTAACAGAAGAAATTTTTTTTTAAAAAGTTTATAGTGCTATACTTGTAAATCTCCTTCTATAAACTGATCTTGCGTTCATATAGAATTGCCCAAAGTAAACGATCAACGATCGTGGGCCTTGGAGTAGGAGTCGACCTAGGCTCCGAACCAAGTAAAAGATACTGTGTTCGTGTGTTTTGTTTATTTCCGCTGTGCAAATTACTCTCTCCATAAATTTGAAAAGTTTTGTCGATATTCACCCCCCCTCTATCGACTCTATCGATCCAACAAAATCAACATTCATTAACAACACAATTAACCCAAATCTGATGAATAACTGCTGTGAAGGCAAGGCTGTGAAAAACTGCCGGATCTGATGCAGAGCTGTGAAGAAATTAAGCTGTTGCCAAATATGAAGCTGCCGTGAAGAACTACTGGAGCTGCTGGAAATTCTGTGAAGTAGGAAACTTCCGGAATTGAAGAAATGGCTGGAAGAAAACTGCTGTAAAGGAATTGGGCTGCCGGATCTACTCTGATGAAGAAAAACTGTGAAGACAGTCTGTGGTGGAGTGGATGAATGCTGCGAAGGAACTGTGAGAAGCTGAAGAAGCTCTGTGAAAGGTGGCTGCCGGATTGAAATTTGCTAGAATTGAAACCGTGAAGAGGAAACTGCAAAGAAGAAAGCTGTGAAGAGGAAATTGCTGAAGAATTGCTGTAAAAAAACTTGCTGTAAAGAAAAGCTAAGAAAGAGATTGCTGTAAAGAAAGAAATGGCAAGAAATTTCTATAAAGGAAGGAACGACTGCCGGCGGTGGAGTCGATCGTCAGCTAGAGTTGGAACCCCTAACCCTAGCTGTGCGATGGCGGCGAGATAGAGAAGAGTGGATGAAAGCTTTGATCGAGTCGGGAACCCCTCAAACGCGAGAGAAAGCTGTCGGTCGACGGCGATGAAGTGGAAAGCGGATGGAGTTGATTGGATCGAATCGGGAACCCCTCAAACTGTAATCGATCGAAGCTCCGGTCGACTAGGGTTGGAACCCCTAACCCTAGCTTGCGGCGGCGATGAAGATGGTGGAAAAGAAGAAGGTGGCGATGATGAACTCCGGCCGGCTAGGTTCGGGACCCCTGAGCCCTAGCTGTGCAATGGCCGGAGGAGAAGGCGAATGGAAGAAGAAGATGTCGGGAACCCCCCTCTCTCGTCTGTGTGTGTCACCTCTCCCCTTCTGCCCTAGCTCGCGCCGCTGCTCCCTTTTTGTTCGTCCCAATCGGTTCCGTCCAGCTTGTGTTTGATTCAGCTCGTGTTTGATTCAGCCAAGCCAGCTCTTGGTTCAGCCCTGGGTTCAGTCAGTCAGTTGAGTTCAACCCAGCTAGTCCGGTTCAGTCAAACCAAGCCAACTTCAACTCAGCACTTGGTTCAGCCTTGATTCAGCCAAATCAGCTCAGCAGTTGGTTCGGTCCAGCTTGAATTCAATCCAGACTTGGGTTCAGCTTTAATCTTGGGTTCGACCACAGCTCAGTCCAGCAGTCCTTGGTTCATTTAGCCCAGCCAGAAATTGGGTTTAGTCCAGTCAATGGTTCAACCAAACCATTGGTTCAGCCATATGATGATGGAAGCAACGGACGACTGAGATCAATTTGGCTTCATCCAATGGTCGAATCTCTTCAGATCTGAACCAAACTCCACAGATCTCAATCAATGGTCCTGATCTACCTGTCTGCAGCTCGGATTAGCCAGATCAGTGGCGGATGATCCAGATCTTCCTTTTTCTTGAATGGATGGTCTAGAACATCTTGAGCTTGATCCAATGGTTAGATTACTTCTGATTTGGCTGAAATTTTTAGATCTTGATCTATAGTCATGAGTGATTCTATCTTGAACTCGGATCGACCAGAAATTGACCGATGGCTCAGATCTAGCCGTTCTCTGGAATGGATGGCTCCTAATAATCCGATGCATGATCCCTTTGATCTGGATCCAATGCTGACTCAAGTCTGACCCGATTTAATTTAGGTCCATGATCAATTGAAGCCTACAAAATGATATTCAAATTTAGTGCCAAAAATATGCCAAATATACAAAGATTAGAATTAAAAGCCAAAATAAGGGAAATACATGAAACCTAATACAATTGCAAACTTAAGCATATAAAATGTGGATCAAACATGGATTTAAGAGCCTAAAATAATCAGCAAAAAAGGTGGTTATCACTAGGCAAAAGAGAAGGGTTGGTGAGGGAACTTCCCGACAGCCTTCCATAGATCATGCGACACCTCGGTTCCGTTCCAAGGTCCGTCGGCGGAGATTTGAACATGCCGATTTTATTTTAATGAGTTGTTGATATCTCAATCAATCATATTTTCAGGAGATTACTCCTCATATCATTGAGATTATCACTCATTTTGGGTTAGAAAAGTTAGTGTATTGTTAGCATTATGTAAATCTTGACCTCTGCAAGGAATTTTATGCAAATCTCACATGTAATAGTACCGATGGCGTGACGTATGAGTCTATGGTAGGGGGAGTCACCATCTCCTTTTCACCTACATTATTAGGGTCGTTCTTAGGGTGTCGGGTTTCAGAAAACCCATTTACATGCTTCCGTAATGCCATTGAGCCTTTAACATTGTCTAATATGACCATTGACCAAATTTACTGCCATTATTTCGATAATCCTCGACCTCCTCTGCAGCGTATTTTATAGCTAGGTGCACGACTGCAGTTAGCAACATCCTTTACAAAATTGTCCTAGACTGCATTTTGCCCATTGTCACCAAGGGGAGGTCCAAGATTCGGTTACCTCACCTGGTGATGATGTATGCTTTAGAGAGGAGGCTGGATATAGACATCGCCCATCAGATATTCGCGTCTATTGTGCATTTTTCGCATGACGCCCATGGGAAGATCTACATGCTATTTGGTCATATTTTGACCGAATTCTTTTCATCTATAGGTATTGACAACACTAGAAGTCAGTTTCATCAGCTGTCCAAGGACTACGATCAGATAGGTTCTCGGCAGCTCTCCTTGGCTGGGATTGAGAAATAACAGGGAGTGATGGTCTGGCGATGTCATCATGCATCCTCTAGCTCTGATGATGAGGAGGCTGCTGCTCCTGCTGCTGCTCCTGCAGGGATTACAGAGGAACGATTCTCCCGACTGGAGGCGGAGGCTCACGGACTCAGGGAGGATTTTTAGAATTTTCAGTAGCGACAGGTTGCTATAGAGGGGGAGGTTCACGGTCTCAGGAGCGACTTTCAGAGTTTTCAACAGAGACAAACTGATATGTATGAGATGATGCAGCGTTGGGACTTGATGTACCAGGCCCCTCCTCCTCCTCCTCCTCCTGGCGATGATGCATAGCTTCAACATGATTTGGATGTGATGGTGTTGAGAGTGTATTTTAGCTTGAGCATGTGTTTTTTCTATTATCTCTCAAACACCATATCTGATATTGTAATATTTGAGGATTTGTGTAGTACTTATTTATAGTTCAGTGTGAACCGTTAATTCACTTCTTAGTATTGCTTATATGAAGTGTTGTTACATTAGTTGTGGGTTATGCGTACATGATATATGATGAATTTCAAAATACTTTCTATCTAGAGATTATGGTATAAAGGGGGAGCTTTCATCAAGAACAAGGGGAGAATTGAAAATATTTCTATGTTTTAAATAGTATGGGATAAACTTGTAAAACACATGGTTTCAAACCTAGGATGGAAGGTTGATACAAAATGGAGTATTTTCAAAGAATTTAAATTTTGGTCAAAAAGTCAAGCATATTTGGTGTTTTCATGAAAATGTATTTTTCGATGTTAGAATACATCATAAGAAATATGTTTGCAAAATTTCAGAATTTTTTGAATTTTATGAAATTTGTTAGGGATATCTAAATTTCGGCTATGAAGCTGAAGGTTCAGACTGATCTGTATCAGTCGACTGCCCCCTAGGGCAGTCGACTGAACTTTCTGAGGGTTTGCAATTGAAGGCACCAGTCGATTGGTAACTGATGCAGTCGACTGGTGCGTATGGTTTCTGATTTCAGGGGTTTTCAGAACTAAAAACTTATCCTAAATTACTATCAATGGTTAATATTACTTGGAGCAACCCTTTTGATGGTGTCAAAGGGGGAGAATTGAGAGGTTTAAGTGGTTTAAGTTGTTTTTAACTTAACTTGTGGTTATGGGAAATTGAAAATTATGTGTGAAGGCATAGGTTAAGGGGGAAGATGCATGTTTATGCTTCTTAATTTGCTATGTCTCTAATTTTCAATTATTATCTTTGCACCTAACTTAAACATATTATCACACATCAAAAAGGGAGAGATTGTTGGTGCAATCAACCCAAGTATGATCGAGTAGATCATGGGTTTTGATGTGTGTGTGTCAATATGATTAAGTTAGGATTTCATGTTGATCTAATATGTGTATTTGAGTGTGCAGGTTTGCAGGATACACATAGACTTAGTTGGATGTCTTCGGGTCCGGTGAAGGATGACATGGGGAGACGAGTCATGGACTTGCATGCATCCGAGGGACCATGGACAAAGCAGGGACGATGAGCCGAGGGAAGCGAACTTCGAGGCATACATGAAGGATGGCATGGGGAGATGAGCCATGGGCTTGCATGCATCCGAGGGACGAGAGTTAAAGTCGAAGAAGGCTTGAAGGCAACAGGTCGAGGCTGCTCGATGAGGAGTCAGCTAAGTCGTGAGGGTTCGAGTGCTGAGGGAATTGTACTCGGGAAGGGAAACCCTAGGTTTAGGGAGTTGGCAGTCGATTGATGCTTGGATCAGTCGACCGATGTAGAGCATAAAAAGATTAGTCGACTGATCCTACGATCAGTCGACTGGTGTCGTCTAGAATTCGAAGCATCGGTCTGTGACATTCGAATTCAAAAGGACCAGTCGACTACTGTTAGCACCAGTCGATTGGTAACGGTCTTTTCAGCATCGAGCAGTATTTAAGAGAGCTCGTTTCTGGTTGAGTTTCTTTGGCAAAATAAGCTTGGGTAAAGCTTGTTAGTAGCCTATAAGTGCTCATAAGTTGTCAAACGTTTGTGGCGAGGTTTTTCCACCCACAAGGAGCGTTAAGAGCTAGCCGGAGGTGCTCCGGGGAGTCATCCACCAATGGATCGGGATCGTCCACCTTACGGACAGCCGTGGAGTAGGAGTATCATCTTCGAACCACGTAAAGGTTTGGTGTTAGCATTGTTTTATTTGTAGTTAAGTTTTCCTCTTGTGCTTGCTAACACGTGTAGGAAGAAATCGCGATCGAAGTGGGTGAATAGCTATTCACCCCCTCTAGCCGTACGTCAAGGTCCTAACACAACCAAAGATCTCGGTTGGCAAAAGGTAACTTCTCTAGGGTGGAGTAGGTTAGAACGCGTTCCCCGGGAGTGGGAATAGTAGGCATCGGTTCGACCTAAGATTTCAGTTGAAATCCAAAGTCAGAACCCAGATAGCTCTAGCTGTTATGTATGCATTTAATTTTAATGTTATATTGTTCCTGGACTAACCTTAGTTGCAGGACTGAAAGGAAGTAGCTGCTGCATCCCAGGCGCCTGAGAACCCGAGCGCCTGATAGGTATCAGGCGCTCCAGATGGGGTTTTCCAGCGGATGGAGAAGCTTAGCTGGCAGGGTTGCCACGTCAGCTTCTCAGGCACCCGTGAGTCATCGGGCACCTCAGCAGTCCCAGGTGCCCAAGACCAGAGATAAGGCTTGGTCAAGTCTACGGATAAGCATGCGCCAAATTCGGTGATGTGGCAGGCGCCTCATACCTTATTAGGCACCCAAGAACACACTATAAAAGGGGCTTCACCCTTTTGCTTTGAGATATCATGTTTTCCATCTTCTTATACATTCTGTGCAAAACAAAAGTGCTCAGACAAAGTTCTGCGACCAAGGAGGCTCTAGGAGGAAGTGCACGACGCTTCGGAATTCCATATTAGTCGAGCTCGTCAACCTGTTTGGTTTGCTTTTAGTTTACAAACTGTATTTCAATTCATCTATTTTGTACTTGTAAATCAAACTGTAAGACGGGTTTTCTCTGCCTCTGGAAATTCTGGAAAGGAGACCACTAGTGGACTCACGTCGAGTACATAAGCCTTGGACGTACTAACCCTGGGGGGTTGGGAACCAAGTAAATAAATCCCGCGTGTCCGCTGTGTTTTATTGTCTTTATTTTATATTCTGCCGTGTACTAACACTTTGATAAAAGACGATTGAACGATCGACAAAGTTCGAAGAAAAGGTTCGAGTTGATATTCACCCCCCTCTATCAACCGCCACCGATCCCACAAATGGGAGCATTTTGTTGTCTCAGGAATGTTTTGGCGTAGCACACTTGAGCACAAATGATGTAGAAAGTTGATTATGAAGTTTGTGGTCGGAACCCCTTATAAAAGGGCATACATGCACCTGAGTGCCTATACGGGTGCCCCCATTACTTTGATCTAGCTGCGTCCCAATCTGCTGCGTGGTCAACCCTTATCCTTCTCGAGCGCCTGAGAGCCTCTAGGTCGACTGTGTTGCTGATGTGGTGACTCCAACCAGTATTTGCCAACTCAGCCTCACCTAGGCTGAGCCATACGCATAGGGGCGCTTGAGACCTCTTGGGGGCCTATGTTCCTAGGCGCCCGAGACCTTTCAGACGCCTGTGTTCTTGGGCACCCCAAGTACTTCAACTGTAAGATAGGATTAGTCTAAACAGGAATAATATGTACAATAAATGCATGTGCGACAACTAGAGCTGTCCGATCCTGACTTTAGATTTCAACTGAAATCCAAGGTCGGATTGACGCCTACTATTTTCTCTTCCAAGGAACGCGTCCTCACCTACTCCATTCTGGAGAAGTTACCTATTGCCAACAGACACCTCCGGTAGGACTTTTGCTTAGCCTCCGAGGATTTCATATCTCGAGACTGTAAGTACCCCTAGTTGGTTTTGATGTGATCAACTAATTTAAGTTATATCCTGGTGTGTTTAATTCCTGTGTCTAAGTGTACAGAACTTAGGAGCGTAGGAAGTCGAGCAAAAGACGCAGCGGTTGAGAAGGATGGCACGGAAAGGGAGCCGACGGGCTCGGTGCATCCGAGGGATGCGGAGCTCTATGGAAGAGTACACCGGTGGAGTGAGAAGGATGCATGCGGTATTTGAGGGACGAGAAGCCGAGAGGAAGGATGCTCGAGGGATGAAAGGCCGGAATCGGGTTCGGGTGAGCCTAACTCCGGTTAGCCAGAAATCACCCAAGAAGGTGAAGCAAGGCAAGCCGGAGACTGGTCAGCATTGGCTGACCAAAGTCACTGCTGGGCGCCCATAAGCTCACGGGCACCTGTCCACTAGGCGCCTGAACAACTTGTTAGGATCGGGCACCAAGCTAGAGGGGGGGGTGAATAGCTTTTCTTTGATTCTCTACCTACAACGTTAGCAAGCGCAAGCAGAATAACAAATAAACAAACTAAAACAATGCTAACGCCAACCTTTACGTGGTTCGGAGATGACGCTTCTACTCCATGGCTATTCGTAAGGTGGACGATCCCTTGATCCTTTGGTGGATCACTCCTCGGAAGACCTCCTGCTAGCTCGTGTAGCTCCTTGTGGGTGGAGAAACATCGCCACAATCCCGGACAACACCTATGAGCACAAAGACTACTAATGAGCTCTAACCAAGCTCATTTAGTCAAACCTCTCAGCCAAAACGAAGCTCTCTTAAATAGAGCCTTAAGGTTGAACTAGTCGCTGCCAGTCGACTGCCCCTAGGGCAGTCGGCTGATTCCATCGCAACAGCCAGCCAATGGCTAACTCAACGGCTAGATTTTTGAGTTTACTAGTTGATTGGTCCTAGACCAGTCGACTGATATTGCTGTGAGTTCGAGTCCTCTGCTGGCAGTCGACTGATTTATTCCCAGTTGACTGCCGAGCTTACAAAAACACTGTTCCTCACTCTGAGGACCCTCCTTCACGTATGCCTTCAAGTACACTCCCTTGGCTTGTCCCTTAAAGTCCTCTTCCACCGGCTGTCGTCCCTCGGATGCGCATGCAAGCCTTCGGCTTGCCTCCATGCCACTCTTCACGTGTGCCCTTTGAAGTCCACTTCCTCCGGCTTGCCCTTGGAGTCCTCTTCTCTCGGTTCTCGTCCCTCGGCTGTGTCCTCCATGTGTGACTCACCAAGTCCTGCAAACTCAATCACACATATCAAACCACAAAGGTAAACCTAACTTAAACCCTTTGCCCAAACATCAAAACACATGGTCACTCCGGACCATAGATTGCCCCAACAATCTCCCCCTTTTTGATGTTTGGCAATACGTTTAAGTTAGGGAAAACAAATAGCAAATATGCATGGATCCTATCACAAGGCATCCCCACACCTAACCTTCCCAAGAGTTAGGACTTTTACCAAATCGGGCTTTTTAAAAACCTCTCCAAGGCTCTCCCTACATTGGACTTACAAAGGCTTTTTAAGAACCTCTCCAAGGTTCCTTTTACGCCATGAATGGAGCAACAATGCTCCCCCTTTACCTAAGCTACCCCTAGACCTAGGATTTCTCGCAAAGGTGTGCTTGGTTTCCCAAATTAAACCCAACATTTCTCCCCCTTTGCCACACATCAAAAGACTCCAACAATTTCTCCCTTATTGGATCTTTTAACCTCTAATGATTATAAACACAGTGTACCATACACTTGTTTTACATCATTTGGACACTTTTTGACTGCTGAAAAATCATTTCAGCCTAGATCAGTCGACTGCCCTTGGACCAGTCGACTGACACTCTGAAAAACTAATTTTCAGCATTTCTAACCCCACTTTCAGAAATGCACCAAAAATTTCACAAATCTCTAAAAATTTCCAAATTTTGTGGTACCCGTGTCTACTTAGGAAAAAATACATCCAAGCATGTATCTATCACCAATCCCAAGATTGACACAAAACCCAAAACTAGCTAAATAGTTCAATCGAACCTTGACCTAAAGTCCTAGTTTTGACCTCCTCTTGATGTCACTGCCCATACCAACCCACAATGCATCCCAAACACTGATTTATATGGTATCTATACATCAAGAACCAACTTTCATGCAATATGACCCCAATGTCACATTACCATGCATGATACTCAAATCCAACATGCCAAAACCCAAGAATTGAGACTCAAGTCCATTTTCAACTCTTTTGGCACATTCCATGGTCCATCTAGACCTCCAGGAGAAAACCTCCCAAGATCCATTCACCATATTTCCCAAAGACTCCTAGAGCTCCCCCTTGAGCTCTTAGCCTTAGTCACCTCCCTAGGTGACTCAACAATCGCTAGGCCACATCGGTGTACCTCCGGCGACTCTTGGCCTACAAACTTAACATTCTTAACTTTGGACCCCTTGTCCTTAGTTAAGACCTTTTTCTTTTCTTTTAATGGCATCCCCTTGCCATTCTTGGATTTTCCCTCCTTGCCATAATTATATGTTACCCTAGTATATTTCTTTTCATTGGCATTGGAGACCTTAGATCGGTATCCTAGACCCGATCTATCATTGTTGGATTTTAGACCACCCAACACCATATCTAAACCTTTAGATCCAATAGTGAATTTATCTAGGGGTTTCTCTAACCTATCAAGCTTTTCCCTAAATGTTTGATTTTCCCTTTCTAGGTTCTCAAATCTAGAATCAACATGTCCTCATTGGACATTCCTAGACCTACCCACCTTCTTGGGATTTGTACCTTGATCCTTAGGTCTAAAGGTCTTGGATTTATCATGATGCATGATTTTCCTAGAGTTTTGATCTACAATATTCCCCCTACTCTTTTCATGATATTTAAATCCAAAATTATGCATGGATAAATAATTGACATTATTTCTATCATGCATGGTGGAGTTTAAATTTGAATTACATTTAAACTTAAAGTTAGGGATTACCTCCCTTACCCTTGTAGCTCCCTCTTGATGTGATCTTCTCTTCTTTTCCTTCTTTTCCCATTTTCTCAAATGCTCCATTTTCTTGAGCTCTCCTTTCCTTGAGCATTTGGTGTGGCAGTGCCCTAGCTCTCCACACATGAAGTACCTTATATGCTTCTTATCCTTCTTTGCTCCACCCCTACAACTCATGTTAGTTTTCAAATTACTTGAATTGAGTTTAGGGTTTACCTCCTTTTTCTTACCCAATGGACACTTGTCCTTGAAGTGTCCCTTTTGATTGCATCCAAAGCAAATGATGTGATCTTTGGTTCTTGCTTTGGTGGAGGTAGGAGCTTCTTCTTGCTCCGGTATCGAAGAGGGTCTCTCCTCCCCCTCAACCCTTGAAGTGGAGACCTCTTCCTTCCTCCTCCCTTGATGAAGTGGATGACCTCTCACTTTCTTGAGTCACTTCATTTGAGGAAATGGACAATTCTTTTTCTTCTTTCTCTTCTTGGACCATTGGACTCATTTCCTTTGGCTCTTCTTCTATTTGAGCTTGTGTAGGATTCTCATGAAATACTACCAACTTGTTCCATAGCTCATGTGCATTTTGATATTTTCCTACACCACTAATTACATTGTTAGGCAAATATTAAGTAAAATTTCAATTACCTTCTCATTTGCCTTTGATTGACTTTGTTGCTCTTTATTCCAATATCTAGGTCAGAGCTTTTTCCCATGCTTATCTCTTGGAATTTCGAATGACTCTTCTATGATCATCATACACTCTCAATCCATGCCAAACCAAGTCTTCATTCGCATCCTCCAATAGTCAAAATCTTCGCGATCATAGGGAGGTGGAATGTTGATGTCATCACCCAATTTGTCTTTAATCGCCATTTCCTCTAGCTTTCTTCCACTCTCAGCGGTTAGTCCGTAGATGAGCGACCTTCGCTCTGATACCACTTGTTAGGATCGGGCGCCAAGCTAGAGGGGGGGGGGGCTGAATAGCTTTTCTTCGATTCTCTACCTACAACATTAGCAAGCGCAAGCGGAATAACAAATAAACAAACTAAAACAATGCTAACGCCAACCTTTATGTGGTTCGGAGATGACGCTCCTACTCCACGGCTGCCCGTAAGGTGGATGATCCCTTGATCCTTCGGTGGATCACTCCTCGGAAGACCTCCGGCTAGCTCGTGTATCTCCTTGTGGGTGGAGAAACCTTGCCACAATCCCGGGCAACACCTCTGAGCACAAAGACTACTAATGAGCTCTAACTAAACTCATTTCGTCAAACCTCTCAGTCAAAACGAAGCTCTCCTAAATAGAGCCTTAAGGCTGAACTAGCCGCTGCCAGTCGACTACCCCCATGGCAGTCGACTGATCTCACCGCAACAGCCAGCCAACGACTAGATTTTTGGGTTTACCAGTCGACTGGTCCTGGACCAGTCGACTGATATTGCTGTGAGTTCGAGTCCTCTGCTGGCAGTCGACAGATTTATTCCCAGTCGACTGCCCAGCTTACAAAAACACTCTTTCTCACTCCGAAGACCCTCCTTCATGTATGCCTTCAAGTACACTCCCTTGGCATGCCTGATAAGTATCATTTTGTTGATTATTTTAATTGCTAAAATCCATGTTTGACCCATATTTTTCTTGCTTAATTGTGAATTTACCCTAGGTTTTAGAACTTCCTCTTATTTTGGACTTAATTGCAAATTTGCACATATTTGGATTATTTGGCCACTAAATTTTTGATCTATTTTTGTAGGCATGAAAGGTTCATGGACCTAGGGCATACTGGGTCAAACTTGAATCGGAAGTGAACCCGGATCGAGTTATCAAGCTTCGGATTAATCCGGGCCGTCCGATTCAAAAGCGGCTAGATCTGAGCCATCCGGGACCATCTGAAGCAATCCGAGCTAGGGTTAGGGTTGATCAAGCACTCTGATCAAGATCTGAAGGTTTCATCCCAATCAGAGCTCATTCAACCATTGGATCAAGCTCGGAGGGCTCTAGATCGTCCATTCAAAGATTAAGTTGATCTGGACCATCCGTTGTACATCTGGAGGATCCGAGCTACCACGAGGCAGATCCTGACCATTGATCAACATCTGGAAAGTTTGGGTCAGATTGGATGAAGATCAGCCGTTGGATTCATTCAAATCAATCTGGGTCGTTCATTCCTAATTACTTAAGGAAAATTTGCACAGCTTCCTTCCTCGTCGCGTCTCCGCCGCACAGTCCATCTTCTTCACGTGTTCTTAGCTTTTCTTCCGTAGTTCTTCATCCAAGGGGCGTGATAAATACCATTTTGTTGATTATTTTAATTGCTTAAATCCATGTTTGACCTATGTTTTTATTGCTTAATTGTGAAATTGCCCTAGGTTTTAGAACTTACTCTTATTTTGGACTTAATTGCAAATTTACACATATTTGGATTATTTGGCCACTAAATTCTTGATCTATTTTTGTAGGCATGAAAGGTTCATGGAGCTAGGGCATATTGGGTCGAACTTGAGTCGGAAGTGACCCGGATCGAGTTATCAAGATTATGATTAAATCTGAGTCGTCCGATTCAAAAGCGGCTAGATCTGAGCCATCCGGGACCATCTGAAGCAATCCGAGCTAGGGTTAGGGTTGATCAAGCATTCTGATCAAGATCTGAAGGTTTCATCCCAATCAGAGCTCAATCAACCGTTGGATCAAGCTCGGAGGGCTCTAGATCGTCCATCCAAAGATTAGGTTGATCTGGACCATCCATTGCAAATCTGGAGGATCCGAGCTACCACAAGGCAGATCCTGACCCTTGATTAACATCTGGAAAGTTTGGGTCAGATCAGAGCAAAATCAGCCGTTGGATTCATCCAAATCAATCTGGACCGTCCATTGATAAGTATTTAATCAAACTTTCCCAGCTCTTCAGCGTTGTCGCATCTTCGCCGCAAGCTTCCATTTCTTCGTTTGTTCTTCAATTGTTCTTGAGTTTTTCTTCAATCCGTTGGCGCGACCCATCAATTCCGATCTTAGAGCAAGTTCCAGATCTTCGGGAAGCTGATGCCGTGATGTTTCCAGCCCTAAATTGCCCAAGAACAGAGCATGATTGAGGTCTCATCAACTCTGCCATCGATTGCCTTCAATCTCAGTTTTGTTCAATCCATCATCCATCCGAGCTATCTGGAGGGGTTCTCGGATAAGCTCGGATCATTCCCAAGCCATCAGAACAATTGGACAAAGCAAGGATTGAGAAGATCGAAGGGGTTTTCATATTTGGGCAGAGCTGAGTTGGATGACTTACAGATTTAGTTTTCCCATCACTTTGTTGAGCTTAGGGGTTCGAGGCTCTTCCTTGGTGACGAACAAGGTGTTCTTGAGCTGAGAGAAGGGGTTGATGATAGATTTTTAGCTAATTTCTGTTAAAGTAGCTGTAATTTCCATTGCTGCTTTAGTTTCATTTCTGTCTTGGTTTCAGATTGGTTAACTTTGTTTACTGCATTGTTACAGCTTAAATTAGGTTTCAATCTTCAAGTTAAATAGTTTAGGAACTTGTTTAGTGAACATTTGGTTTCAATTTCAGTCGATTTCCTATTATAATTCTTGCGTATCAGCTGCGTATCAGCCTTTTACTCTGTTCTGCAATTTCATGTCAGTTTCGAATTTCTTTCAGCTTGTTTCCAATTCAAATCGTGTTTAGTTTAATTCTTGTGTTCGAGGACAACATCTACTTAGCTGAAGCATTTGATCTGAGTTAGTTTAGCATTTAGTTCGATCTTGCAGTTAAGTTTCTACTAGTTGTTCATAAGTTTTCAAATTGTTTAGCAGTTTCAGTTTGAGTTTTGAACTATTTCAGTTTAATGTTTCTGAAATTTGAATCAAGTGAACTTTAGCTTTTCCGAATCTTAATGGAACTTTAGAGTAGTGAACTCGAATGCATCTTGTTTCTGAATTCGAGTTGTTGCTGCACTTTTACACTCAATTCTGCAGTTTCTGAATTCCTGCAATTCGAAATCTGGTTAGCTGCATTTCTGCAAGAGTATCAAGTCAGCCTCAGCACTGATTTGAGTTCAAATTAACATACCTTGTAGTGTACTTTGTACTCTAATTCAGCTTGCATTCGTTAGCCTCTGCAATTTGATCAGTTATTTAAATTCTGCATTCAATGTATCAAGTTATCAGAATTCATTTTCTGCATCAAATATTTCTGCACATCAGTTGTTAGCTCCGAATTCCTGTTTTACTTCCAATTGTTCCGAGTCCATTTGTTGCTGAACTCTGAAATTGATTTGTTGCTCCAATTTCATTCGTGTTACATCAGCTTATAGTGCTGCAGTTTAGTAGCAATTTCAGCAAATTCAGTTTTCCTTCTCTTGCATGCCAAGTTGCTGAAATTCGGCACTTTGTATCAAGATTTGTTTAGGCAGTGATTGGTACCAAGTTATAGGGTATATTTAGTGTGCTATATTGTCTGAAATCAACTGGAACTGCATTCATCCATTTCTGAATTTTGTTTGCATTTATTGGCTTCCAAAACTTGTAGCAGAGTTGAGTTGTTGCATGTGTAATTTCTGAATTTCGTATGCATTGATTTGTGTTAAGCTTGTTGTTTCCAAAATCTGCCATCACTGTGTTTACTCATTTGCTTAGCATAAAGATTGCATTTAACATCCATTGTGTTCCCTGTTAATGTCAATTTAGTTCCCTGGGTTGAGTTGGTTTACCTTCAATTGAGTTATCGCTCACTATTGTTTGTTTAATTCCTTGTTTAGTTTTCCTTCATTTTCATTGTATTTTCATCTCTGAATTACAACTCAAAACTCAATTACTTATTTGAAACCCAAATTCACAAACGACGCATAAATACAAGCTCGAATCACACAACGTCAACTAGTCCCCAGGAAAAATACGACCTGTGGCCCCTTTACTATATTTTCATATTTTGATTGCAAAAAGGGTTTCCAGCATTTTATTTATAAATATTCTAAATTCTGATGGACCTACATTCGTGACAGTCTATTTCGGGTCCGTCAAATTTTTGGCACCGTTGCCGGGGAAGCAACTAGTTAATTTGTTTGATTTTTGCTTGTGTGCTTATGGGCATATCATTTGATTCTATTTTCTGTTGTTTTATCTTTTGTATATGGTTGCTGCCATTTTTCTTGTTTGTTGTGTGACAAGGCTGTAAAATCCAAATGTTTTCACCAGAGGACTATACAAAGCTCAAAGATGCATTGGTGGGGTTAAAAAATGTGTTTAAGGTGTTGGAATACCAACAAAGACATAAAGCTCATTCATCTACTTACCAGCGGGCGATTCAGCCTACATTTCAGCCACCTCAGCCCCAATTTCAGCAGCCACCTCATCAAGAATTCCAACAACCCTATTCGAATTTCCAGCAAACAAATCAGATTTTTCGGCAACAAGTTCAACCATTATTCCAAAACTTTCAGCCAAGTCAGAACTTTCAGATTGGGCAGCCACTATTCTAGGATTTTCAGCCCCAAATTTAGCAATTTCAGCCCAACTTTCAGCCACCTTATCAACAGGATCAATCACTTTTTCAAGGAATTCAGCAAGGGTGTTTAAATAATCAGAATTTTCAGCAACCACCCTTCCCTCAAGTTCAACCAAACCAAGATTTCCAGCAGCCTTATTTAAGCTTTCAGCAGGGTAATAATCAATTTCAGCCTCTACCTCAGCCATGGCAGCAAAAATTTCAACCCATATAGAATTTTCAACAACCTTTTCAACATTCACAGCCACACGATCCAAATTTTCAGTTTCAAAACCAGAATTTTCAGTCCCAACTATTTCAGAGTTTCCAGAATCAAAATTTTCAGCCATCTCCACCAAGTTGTGAGCCAAATTTTCAGCAGTTTAATCAGCCCATTCAATCATTTGAGCAGCCTAAACAGCTTCCATTTCAGCATGCACAGCCTACTCTTGGTCTTCAGCAGCCTTATGTTACTTTTCAAGACCAACAAGAGCTTGAGGCTCAACAACAAAGGTTTGGGGAAATTGTGCAACAAAGAATTCAAAACCTCAGAAGGCAAATGGAACAATTGGCTAATGATTTGAATCAGATAAAAGCCCAAAGATCAGAACAATTATCTTCTCAAGTTGCTTGTAATTCTGAGGGCCCCGGAGTTGGTTTTATATCAGTTCAAGGTGACCCTAGTGCATGGCCAAGTCCTTCTTCAAGTAATCTTGCAAATTTGGTAAAAGAAGAAGAAGAAGAAATCATTAAAATCAGGGCGCCAACAGTATGCATTCCTCCGGAGATTCCTATTCAAAATTCACTTCCAAATTTTTCAGCTCAAGAAGAAGATTCTAAAGCTCCACAGGACCATTCTCATATTTTATTTTGTGATGATAGTATTATTGATGGTCCTAATTTTTCTAATGTTGTTGTTGCAGATATTACAGAAGGAGCATGCATAGAAGATGATTCCATAGGTGTAAGGGATTGCACTAAGCCCCAGGGACCACCACAAGATTCAGAGGATGAACCAGAAAGTGTAGGGACTTGCATGGTGGAAGCAAGAACCCAAGGATCACCTATTCCAGTTGAGTGTCCACCAGAGCTTGAGGCTGAAGAGGAGCATGTACTTGACCAGGAGGAGGCCATGGATACATCTACTCTTGTAGAACCTCCAGGTATTTTCCAGCACGCTCAGGTAAGTATTTCTCCTCTTTATTCAGAAAAATTCAGCGAGGTACCTAGTGCTGACTTTATTGGTTCTGATGAATTTATTGATATACCTTGTGTAGAAACTGCTTGTACAAGTCCAATAGAGGTACCAAAAATTGATTTCATTGGTCATAATGCATTAATTGATACATCTCTTCTTGATATGGATTGCGAAATAATTTTAGAGGCACCAATAATTGATGTTGTTTGTTATGATGAATTACTTGATACATCTTTTGTGGATATGGATAGTGAAAAATTTTTAGAAGTGCCTGAATTTGATGTTATTTATTTTGATGAATCTCTTGCTATATCTTATGTTGAGGTTGAATGTGAAAAACTTATGGAGATATCTGAGAGTGATTTCATTGGCTGTGACCCATTGCTTGATACATTCTTGATAGGAAATAATTGTGAAAATACTATTGATGTGCCAAAAGTTGATTTCATGGGGTGTGATAAGTTTCTTGATATACCTTTGGAGGATATTACTTATGAAAAATTCATTGAGATACCATAATTTGATTTTATTGGATATGATGCAGTTTTGGATACATTTCATGCAGAGACTGATATTATTTTATTTCCTTTGTACCCTGCATGCTTGAGAGAGGTATTACATTGTTTTGCAGGGTCCAGAAGACTTCAGGAGTGGGTGCTCCAACTGAACAGACTTCAACCTCCTGGAAGGACTTCTAAAAGGCAGAAAGAAGGAGGAGATGATTTTACTTTAATTCGAAGCACTCCATTCCTTCAATGGATTTTGAACCTAAATCGCCTTCGGCCACCGGAGCATATTTTTGTAAAGTACAAGTGTGGGGGAGTCCTAATCCTCTCAGCCACTCATGCTCCTCCACTACCACGATGGAGGCTACTTCTGGATAGACTCCGTCCACCAGAAATAAAGGGAAGATTTTTCTTTCTTGTATTTTCTTTTATTGCATTTTTCATTTTTCATTTTCATGCTTTCTAGAAGTAGAATTTTCTTGCTAATAAATGCATGAGTAGAGTAAAATGACTAGGAGTCATTGTAAATACCTTGTTATTTCTTTTCGTACTTTTTCTTGCATGACTAGGAATAAATGTATCCCTCTAGGTTATCTTTATGTCATTCTAGAATCTCTTGAAAATAAATTAAATCTGGTTGTTAAAACTTAGGGTTTGAGCTAATGGATGAAATCTTGGATGCTTGAGTACTACTTTGCTTTAGATTCTTAATTGATGTCTTGAGATGAATTATTTTTACCTAGTGAGAATTAGCCTTATATTTGTGACACACACATGTCATTGTACTCTAGAACTTGCTTAGGTTCTTTTGAAACCATATTTCGATGATTGGATCACATCTATAGAGGCTAATCATTTTGTTTACCTTTCCATATCAATTTTGGCAAAAATCATGTTCATTCCATTTTTCTTTACTTATTTCCTACTCTCACCCTCACTTTTCTATGGACTTGTTGTTTGAAATGTTTCTTAATGCTACTTTGCCCGAGACGGACAAAGGATTAAGTGTGGGGGAGTGACTAGTGTTTTGGAAAGATTTGGTATCAAAGAGGCAATTCATGTCGGAAATTTTTTTTTTTGCAAATTCCATGTGCCAAGAATGGGCAAGGGAGATGGAAGCAAGTGGAGATCTAGACTCCTTATCATGCGTTGAAGATTCAAGTGGCGTGCAAAAAGAAAAGAAAAGAAAAAAAGAGAAATCTGCAATGGAAAACAAAAGTTTGGCACGCAAATGAAGAGAAGGAAAAATTTATGCCAAAGAGATTTTTGTGAAGCATGGTTGGATCAAGAATGGGGAAGTAGGAGTTATGGAAGCAAAAATCAGAAATCTGAGCCAAGTGGAAGGAAGAGGCCAAGTAGAGTAACGAGAATTGGAATTCCAAGAAGAGCATATTAATTCAATAGCAGTAGATTGCAATGGTGTCCCCTGCCACTTATCATTTCGGCAGTTAGCTTCTTTTAGCTGTGCATCATTTGAATTTCACTACTACAAGGAGGTTTCTGAACATTATCGAATGTAAATGCAATGCAGTGTATCAACTTGAAGACAATTGTGCCATGGCTGGAATCTAAACTTCTGGACTTTAAATTGCTGCCGAGTGCTAATTCTGAAAGCTGAATTGGAGCTAAATTGAGGCTGATCAGAAGCTGAACACAGCTGGAAAAATCTGATCCAATGCAGAAAAATCCTGTGCCAAAAACAGTTTGTGCAGAATACAATATGAAATTGCAGCTGAACTGATTTGAATCAAAACTGAGTTGAAATGCAAGGGCTGTTTACAAAGGTTAAGCTGGATAGATCAGAGTTTAAGTGCAAATAGCTGAATTCAACCTCTTGGTGAACAGGTTTTAAGTAAAGGCTGCTGGGATGTTTATCAGAACAGACAAAGAAAGAAAAAAAATGATGAGAAAAGAGAAAGAAGAAATTGGCACGCAAATGGCAAATTGGCACAAAGGAACTAATGAGGTCTTTTCATTTAATTTTTGAAGGGCAAGGCAAAAGTTTCACTTCACCACACTTTTGATATCACTAGAGGACTGTAAAGAGAAGCAAAATGCATTGGAAATATCCTCAAGCACTCAAGTCTTCCACTTTATCCATTTTTTCATTTTCTTGGCTTTTACTCCATTTCTTACCATTTTCCAAGTTTTCACTTGTTTTTGTAGATGTGAATCCTAATCATGACTAATGGTGGAGAGTAGATAATAAGCAAGCTTATGGTAGTGCAAGAAACATGTGTGTTTGAGTGGGCTCCACCTCCATCATCAACTTAGAACTTAAGGAGAGAGCCACCAAAATTTTCCTTGAAAGGCTAGTGAGTTAAATTCATCTCAATGAATCATGAAGAATGAAAAGACTAAGTTGTTGATTTAAGGACAAGATACTAATCCATAGAGCTTAGATTTTTGAGAATTGACAACCTTAGGTAATTTCTTTTCATTTGCTTCTAATTATGCTTAAGAAAATCTAGGGGATACATACTTAGTAGTTTCGTGAGACGCTCAAGGTTAAGTGTGGGGGAGTTGATAAATACCATTTTGTTGATTATTTTAATTGCTTAAATCCATGTTTGACCTATGTTTTTATTGCTTAATTGTGAAATTGCCCTAGGTTTTAGAACTTACTCTTATTTTGGACTTAATTGCAAATTTACACATATTTGGATTATTTGGCCACTAAATTCTTGATCTATTTTTGTAGGCATGAAAGGTTCATGGAGCTAGGGCATATTGGGTCGAACTTGAGTCGGAAGTGACCCGGATCGAGTTATCAAGATTATGATTAAATCTGGGTCGTCCGATTCAAAAGCGGCTAGATCTGAGCCATCCGGGACCATCTGAAGCAATCCGAGCTAGGGTTAGGGTTGATCAAGCATTCTGATCAAGATCTGAAGGTTTCATCCCAATCAGAGCTCAATCAACCGTTGGATCAAGCTCGGAGGGCTCTAGATCGTCCATCCAAAGATTAGGTTGATCTGGACCATCCGTTGCAAATCTGGAGGATCCGAGCTACCACAAGGCAGATCCTGACCCTTGATTAACATCTGGAAAGTTTGGGTCAGATCAGAGCAAAATCAGCCGTTGGATTCATCCAAATCAATCTGGACCGTCCATTGATAAGTATTTAATCAAACTTTCCCAGCTCTTCAGCGTTGTCGCATCTTCGCCGCAAGCTTCCATTTCTTCGTTTTTTCTTCAATTGTTCTTGAGTTTTTCTTCAATCCGTTGGCGCGACCCATCAATTCCGATCTTAGAGCAAGTTCCAAATCTTCGGGAAGCTGATGCCGTGATGTTTCCAGCCCTAAATTGCCCAAGAACAGAGCATGATTGAGGTCTCATCAACTCTGCCATCGATTGCCTTCAATCTCAGTTTTGTTCAATCCATCATCCATCCGAGCTATCTGGAGGGGTTCTCGGATAAGCTCGGATCATTCCCAAGCCATCAGAACAATTGGACAAAGCAAGGATTGAGAAGATCGAAGGGGTTTTCATATTTGGGCAGAGCTGAGTTGGATGACTTACAGATTTAGTTTTCCCATCGCTTTGTTGAGCTTAGGGGTTCGAGGCTCTTCCTTGGTGACGAACAAGGTGTTCTTGAGCTGAGAGAAGGGGTTGATGATAGATTTTTAGCTAATTTCTGTTAAAGTAGCTGTAATTTCCATTGCTGCTTTAGTTTCGTTTCTGTCTTGGTTTCAGATTGGTTAACTTTGTTTACTGCATTGTTACAGCTTAAATTAGGTTTCAATCTTCAAGTTAAATAGTTTAGGAACTTATTTAGTGAACATTTGGTTTCAATTTCAGTCGATTTCCTATTATAATTCTTGCGTATCAGCTGCGTATCAGCCTTTTACTCTGTTATGCAATTTCATGTCAGTTTCGAATTTCTTTCAGCTTGTTTCCAATTCAAATCGTGTTTAGTTTAATTCTTGTGTTTGAAGACAACATCTACTTAGCTGAAGCATTTGATCTGAGTTAGTTTAGCATTTAGTTCGATCCTCCAGTTAAGTTTCTACTAGTTGTTCATAAGTTTTCAAACTGTTTAGCAGTTTCAGTTTGAGTTTTGAACTGTTTCAGTTTAATGTTTCTGAAATTTGAATCAAGTGAACTTTAGCTTTTCCGAATCTTAATGGAACTTTAGAGTAGTGAACTCGAATGCATCATGTTTCTGAATTCGAGTTGTTGCTGCACTTTTACACTCAATTCTGCAGTTTCTGAATTCCTGCAATTCGAAATCTGGTTAGCTGCATTTCTGCAAGAGTATCAAGTCTGCCTCAGCACTGATTTGAGTTCAAATTAACATACCTTGTAGTGTACTTTGTACTCTAATTCAGCTTGCATTCGTTAGCCTCTGCAATTTGATCAGTTATTTAAATTCTGCATTCAATGTATCAAGTTTTCAGAATTCATTTTCTGCATCAAATATTTCTGCACATCAGTTTTTGGCTCCGAATTCCTGTTTTACTTCCAATTGTTCCGAGTCCATTTGTTGCTTAACTCTGAAATTGATTTGTTGCTCCAATTTCATTCGTGTTACATCAGCTTATAGTGCTGCAGTTTAGTAGCAATTTCAGCAAATTCAGTTTCCTTCTCTTGCGTGCCAAGTTGCTGAAATTCGACACTTTGTATCAAGATTTGTTTAGGCAGTGATTGGTACCAAGTTATAGGGTATATTTAGTGTGCTATATTGTCTGAAATCAACTGGAACTGCATTCATCCATTTCTGAATTTGTTTGCATTTATTGGCTTCCAAAACTTGTAGCAGAGTTGAGTTGTTGCATGTGTAATTTCTGAATTTCGTATGCATTGATTTGTGTTAAGCTTGTTGTTTCCAAAATCTGCCATCACTGTGTTTACTCATTTGCTTAGCATAAAGATTGCATTTAACATCCATTGTGTTCCCTGTTAATGTCAATTTAGTTCCCTGGGTTGAGTTGGTTTACCTTCAATTGAGTTATCACTCACTATTGTTTGTTTAATTCCTTGTTTAAGTTTTCCTTCTTTTCATTGTATTTTCATCTCTGAATTACAACCCAAAACCCAATTACTTATTTGAAACCCAATTCACAAACGACGCATAAAATACAAGCTCGAATCACACAACGTCAACTAGTCCCCAGGAAAAATACGACCTGTGGCCCCTTTACTACATTTTCATATTTTGATTGCAAAAAGGGTTTCCAACATTTTATTTATAAATATTCTAAATTCTGATGGACCTACATTCGTGACAGTCTATTTTGGGTCCGTCAGGGCGCGACCACTCGATCCTTCATTAGAGCAAGTGCTAGGTTAGTGGAGAGAGTGCTCTGTGAAGTTTCCAGATCGGATTTTGCCAACAACAGAGCTGCGTGAGGTTGCAGCAGCTCTGT